>NEWO01000005.1:2160119-2185595 GCA_003013225.1 Phalaenopsis aphrodite
ATTAAATATCTTTTTCTAAGAAAAATGCTTTTTGATTTTCATTTTTAATACACTTTACTTGAGTTAAATCTTTACTTTTCTTTTCTCTTTGTTTGACTAGTTTATACTTATATTTTTCACCTTCCTTAGTATCTAATATATTATAAAGATCATTAAAAGCAAAATTTTTAACGTCACAAATTATTCTTTTAGACTCTTTGCGGGCCGTTTGATATTTTTCCCAGTTCTCTAAGCTTTTACATTTAAAATAATTTTTATAACATAACTTTTTATATTTTATCTTTTCTTGGACATTATTATTCCACCACCAACTATTTTTATTTATAAAAAAAATTTTCTTTTGATTGTCCAAACACATCTTTTGCTACTTGTTTAATAGTGTTTGTTACTTTATCCCACATAACATTTGCTTCTTTATGAATATCATAAATTTTGAAATCTTGAATTTTACTCATAAAAATAATTTTATTTGTGTATTTTAAGTTTCTCCATCTAATTCTACGATGATGAGTCATAGTATTCTATATTTTACAACTCTTAATCTTAAAATCTAGAACTAATAAACAATGTTGGTCACTTAAATTTTCACGTGGAGATAAATAAATATTATTTGTACCTTTAGAATCAGATCTCATAAATTACAAATTACATATTAAAAATTTACAAATCAGAATTGATAATTAAAATATCAAATATAAGAAATTACTTGTAAAAGCAAAATAAAATAATTCTTGAATCTTGATGACCCAACAAAGCCAACATCAATATGTACCAGCATCGTGGATCCCACTGTAATTCCTGAAAGTTCTCCGATCTGCACCAAGAAATTGATTGTCAATATAAAATGTTTTAATTTAGATATTTTATAAAATGGACAGGTTTTGGCCCAAATTAGCTCAATAACCGCCATTTTGAACTGTAACTAAATATTAGTCAAGAATGAAAACTTTGATTTCAATTCAAAGTCAACTTTACCTAAATTGAAATCAAAATCAAAGTCAACTCATCAAAGTACTTGAATAAATAGATAAATAAAATCTAAGCCAAATCAACTTAAAACAAAATCCTGATTAAAACTTCAACAAACTCTTCATCAGCTTAAACAAATTCTTAATGAAATATAAAGATAAATTTGAAATATTAAATAAAACAAACTAAAACTATAAACACTATCTAAATTTAAAACTGCTTGAGCAGAGAGAAGCCTTTCCTCTTCCTCAGTGAAGGCCTTCTTGGGTCTAACTGGTTGAACCAACACAACCTGCAGCTCTTCCGAGCGACCACGCTGATCAAATTAGAAGAACAGAAGCGCAGAAAAAAAATTTAGGAAATAAGATTTTTCGGCAATAAGATTCCAGTTCTGGGGACCATATTGGGCAAGTTTGGCATCCTCTGCTGCCTCCAATGGCCTCTACCACAGAGCTTTGACGGCCCGCTTTCATGTTCTCCTTCATGCTCTACATTTTGGCCATTCTTCTCACTTGCATTAGAACCTGATCCACTACTCAAACCTAAGTCCCCAACCGGTTAAATCCCCCCAAACCACTAACTCAGACAATAAAGAAGGGACTGAATTATAATTATACGGAAATAAATTTCTGTGTTTTGAAGGAACCTGATCCACCACTGAAACCCTCAAGTTTCCAATTTTTCACATGCTTGCTGTAAACTAAAATTGCATTGTAATTACCATTTTTTGCATTGGAATTTACAAGAAAAATCTCAATCGGCCTTAAAGTTTGGAAGAAATTGCATTGTAAAACAAGAAGTTTCAGCCGAATTCACATGAATCAATCTATTGAAGGTAAGAACCAAAATGTTTTCATGGCTCACGCACACACGAAATAATAATTCCACATAACAAAAAATACATGTTAAGCACTTAATCAACTATCTGTTAAGCACAAACCTTACCCAAACATCTGTTAAGTAAATCTGTTAAGCAACTGTAAAACAGTTAAATTAAATTACATAAGCAGATCAGCTAAGAATTGAGGCATTTGCATACATAACACCGTATTGTAATTGCAGTGCCTTCCCAAAAAAATTATTTTATGAATCACATCTGAGCTCAAAAAATTTCCCAGGCTAATGCAATCAACTCCGTCCAAAGTTATCTAGATAATCGGTTGAGCGTATAAGGTTGGGCTTTCATCACTGCTCCACCAAAAAACATCTTTATGGACATTATAGTCCACTCTGCCAAGAATTTGCTCCTACGTTTTACAAATTGCAAGCAATAAAAAATACCATAAAATGGCTTTCCAGCACATTCAGGAATTAAGGCAGTCCCTTTATCAATTTATGACATGGTCTAAATAAAAAAAAGGATGAGAGAGCCAGCAAGATGAAGTATCATTTTTGTTAGCCAACTTACAATAAATAAATAAAGCATGCACTCCATCCTCAATAATCGTCAATACGAGCACATCCAACAAGATGAAGTACTAAGCAATAGAATGATAACGCTTAGAACAAATAGATTAAAAGTTAAGTGATTCAAGAGGTTGACTCAAGCAAGAGTATATAGTAGCAATTGTTATTTGTTTCCGCTTAATGCAATGTTTAGGACAGCAAGCCACAAGCAAAGAAAAAAAACATTCAAGTGGCTAGATAATCACATTACAATTTATAAAATGTCAAAATTCATAAAATTGTAGTCCCGATTCAAAATGAGCAGCGAAATAAGAAAATTACCATCATCGTTTACTAATTATGACTTCCATTTTTCTAAATGAATTTACTTCTCAAATTTGAGAGTCACCACTCAAGCTTTCAGAAACACGTACTGCTAAGTTCTCTTCCGCAATGATGTCAAACTGAAATTGTAAAAGAGAGTTAGGCATTTGTATAGATCTATATAAATGTGACATTCAATAAGAAAAAAAGAAAAAAAAAATATATTACCAATGGTTCCTTCATTGTTTTATATGCTGATAGAATCCAATTACCAGAACACACTAATGCATCAAGTGTTTTTGGTGGTATTGAATTTCTGTAATCACTTCACACTCTCTTGCGCTAAATGTAAAGATATCCTTGACCATCTTAGAAAGGGTTTTGTATTTTATGGTAGACATTTTCCAGCACCCCAAAATATAAAACTCTGAATCGGGACATTTAACACATGCTTCCTCTAAGTATAACTCAAGGTCAGGCTTATGTGGAAGCGAAAGCCCGGTCGAATCTATAAAATCATATAAACGAACCAAATTATGAAGTAAACTGGTGCTGCCTTGTGCTGTGATTGCTGCCTTGAGAGAGGTGGATGCTTGTTTGACTTCTTTTCCAATATGTTGTTTATCAATAACATAATTGGAGCACATCTCAAGAAGTTTTTGCTTCACAATATCCTTCTTTTCATTCACAATAAGTTCATCACAAATTTGTGGATAATAATAGTTGAGGACAAATAATTTCATTCGAGGATCTAAAATGCAAGCAATTGAGAATAATATTGAATAAACTACCCAATATTTATCAAACTTTAAATTCATGGTTCTTGACATATTAAAAATAGAAAGAGTATGAGATAAACATTCCCGATCCAAAGTTTTCTTAATGAATATTAAATTGGGATAACTGAACCATCATCATATTCTTAAAATGGTGCTTGTAGGCAACATATTTTTATTTTGATATAATGAAGCAATCCTCTCCGATGTAAGTCACTACAATAGAATGGGGGTAGAGATAAAAAACATAAATTACTCCATAAAAGCATAAATGTTAATAGTTGTTCTAATACTTCTCTTGTAGCCCAATTTCAAATGCTAAATCGACATACAATCACAAGAACTGACCTACCACCTTCAACCAAGCAGAAGCAGTGAAACACCTTTTAAAAAGGCGATGCCAAGCCAATGTCATGCCAAACCATAGACCATTATTTGCTTTATTGTAAAAAAGTCAACAGGAAATGTTTCACAACATTAAATTCTTCTCAACAATAAAACAACTCATTCATTTTCAAATGTGCTAATCAAATTTGCATGCTAACCACAAAATGCACTCAAATGTCAATTACTTCAATGCAGTTTACTTCAAAAAGCTGAGTCATGGAGAATGAATTAAAACATATATGTAAAAACATCAATTGTTATGATACCAAATTGATAGCTAGAACAACTTTCTTCAGGTTTTCCTTACTCTAAAAATAGAGAAATCATTAATTGTTTTCTGAATGGGGTATGCTGTGTCACCACCAAAATTTGCAAAAAACAATACTCTCAAAGTAGCGGCAGCAAAATGGTAAATCAGCTTTAGCCAAATAACATAACAGAATAATTCAACAATGCGAAAGCATAATAACAAAAGGAGAACAACCAAATCTAAGCCACAGGAAAAGTTGCAGCAAGAGTGGCTGCTATCAGTGTTTCACAAACATAACCTCTTTGATATTTTCATGATTGATTGTAGATTTCCTTGAGGTGAATAACTGGCTTGACTGATCACTTCATGATCTAAGCCCTGGAATATATCACTAACAGTTAGTTCAAAAAATCCCCAAATATTCATATATTTAGTTAAGGCCCCAATGTTCTGTTAGATAAATGTAAATTTCCCTAAAATATATTGTTCTGTTAGATAAATGTCTCATGCCGCCTCATGTAGTCAACAGTCATGTTGGAAATATATTGTTCTTTGTAGGAAAATGTCACATGGCGCCTCATGCTAGGACTTAGAAATCATTTTTCTTGGGAAACAACAACAATAAATGGACCATGTCCAACTAAATTAATTTTAGAAATTTAACCTTCTAAAAATAAAAGAAAAAGTAAGATTGAGATAGATCAGGCAATGATCCGAGAAAACCACAAACATAATCAACTATCTTAGCCTTTTAGAGAGATTAGGAATTTACTGAATAGAGAAGAAAGAGAAGGGTGAGGTCAGAGAGATAGATTAGGCAACGAGAAAACCACACCACCAAATGACCAAATGCTTATAGTCCGCAGCCTGCTGGAATGCCAGAATGGTGACCAAAAATAGGTGGGGTTGGAGAGATATAGATCAGGTAATGAGCAAACCATAAAACCGGCAGAACCACACCACCAAACGCTTCTAGCCCATCACAACGCCAGAGTAGTGGTTCTAGGGAGACCGTGGAGCCTGAGAGCACTATTGTCATTAGGGGGGGGGGGGCTTCGGACTCAGAGAGAGCTCATAACGGGTCAGGGCCTCACGCGTCGAGAGCGGCTGTGGGACAGTGGGAATAAAGAATTAGAGTTTAATGAATTTGTTCAGGGGGAGCTACTCAAGTCCCGAGCGATATGTATGAAAGGTCGTGATCGGCACTGGCTGAGGCGCGGAAGAGCGGACGACCAATATTTATTTCGATCCGATCGAAATTCTATCCTAAGTGTTGGCTCATAGTTCTGCTCGTTTATTTCGATCGATCTAGATCTAAGCCAAAATTTAAATCAATTTTTGAGCGGTTATCGATCTTCGAGCCAAAGTCACAACCTTGCAATTATATTTTATTTTGCAAGTGCATGCTGCCACTCTCCATGTCCCTTGCCAGAATCTTCCTGATAGTAGACTTGGTGGCATCATATTCTCCTTGCAGGCACTCTCGTCGCCGGAATTTTATGGTTCAATAGAGACATATGCATAGTGTTTATGACCAATTACGGGATGAAGAAGTCAAATTCTACTTCGAAGCTCAAAAAGAAGTATCCCAAATGTGACTATTGCAAGCAAATTGGACATCTCAAAGATAAATGTTGAAAACTTCATGGAAAATGTACAAATTGAAAACCTGAACAGAAAAGGGCTAATGCTACTACCACATTCGAAGATAGTCTGAACAATTCACCAACGAACAACTTGAAGTATTGAAAAACTCACTAGATATAGTTTTAAAAAACATGCCAATTGACGCGAAGCTTAGCTTGGTTGAAACTGGTTCAACAGGGTGTTGATCCAAGAGAGGGTTGGATCGACTGACCATTTCAATGTGGGGTGTGGGGGGGGGGGACCACAACCCCTTCTCCACCTCCTATTCTTGTTTATGTGTTTTAGGGTTTACTTTTGTTTTCTGATTTCAAATTCCTATTTCCAGGCGTTTTCCCCTTCCCCCTCTTCTATTCTACTAGCTTTATACATATGTTGTTTATGTACTACCACAGAAACAGATTTAATGGTTCATTTGGATGAACCTGTCTTTGATACCTCTGCTGAAGAAGAAAATGAGACTGAAGGTGCTGATCAAGAAGATAATGATCCATTCTCCTTATTTCTTTATTTTAACCAGTTGAATAATGATTTTCATCATTATCCGGAAGGTGGTGGGGAAGAAGCAGAGAATGAGGACGAGGAGGACGAAGAATACCCTAAACNATGGGGCTTACCTTTGTAATTTCTTGATTTTCTAAGGTCATACCTCTTGTGATTGTTGTAGTATTCTGGTACAGGTATCTTTTTGCAGATTGAAAGATCTTTTATTCCTTTCTGTATGACAGCCTTCTTGCATAAATCAGATATGTATAGATAGGTAAACCTTATTCGAGGCATTACCCCCACGGTATTGCCTGGATGTTTCTTTTGAAATGTCTTTTCAATCTCCTCCCCAATAACATGAGACAGCTTTTTAAAGAATTTTTGGGATAATTCACTGTCAATATACATTCGCCCCGACTTGGCAGCAAGAACCTTGTAATCATTCATATATTCAAACAAATCCTTGATCTCCGTGCACGCTAGTCTTTCAAGATCTAGGTACGCTCGATTTTGTTCATCAGTAGTATCTTGATATGGATCTTCTAACAGGATTATTTTTTGGATTTGTGAGATAACATTCTGCGGATCATCAGCAAGTTGAATGAGCGCCTCATACTCCTGTTCATAAGTCATTCTCCATTAGATCCAGATTTTCTTCTCAGTTTCTCCCAGGAGATTTTCAATAAACATGACTTTGGACTTATTATCCACAAATTGTTTTTCGTTCCCCAGGTTCAACGTGATTGACTCCCATCGGGAGATTACATCGTCATACAGAGAGAAATCATCTGGTAATACCAGGATAACTCCCTTCGTAGTACTTGCTGATGACAGATTCCACATATTCTGTCTGTAGGATCTTTTAAAATCAGAACCCCTTGTTCGATACTCATCAGTTGATGCTATGGGATTAAATTTAGGATTATCTGCAGGTGTATACATAGGAGGTCCCATCATAGCCTCTCTTGGTGGATTGAGTGTAAAGCTTGAAGAGACAGAAGCGTATGCCCTATCTGCTTTCTCAGCCATCTTTCTTAACCTTGGGTAATCAAGGTCATCAAGTTGACTTTCAATGCTTGGGTAGGCTATTTTAGGCTGTGGACTGATTAATGAGGAACTGGGCTCAGTCGGGATGGTTATGGGAGGTGGAGTTTTGGGTACTGGCTCTGGCTTTGGTGGAGTTGTTGGTGATGAATTATCATCTGATTCATCGCCCCATCCAGTGGGTATTATAGGCCCCTGATATATTTGAGGTATCGAATATTCAACCAAGTAATCATACTTACCGCTTGGTTCTCCTAGTGGCCGGACTGTCGGGTCACCATTCTGATATCGTTCCCATAGACTTTGTTGATAACTTTTCTGACGAACAACTGTCGTTTCGGGTTTAGGGTATTCGAAGATCATACTACCACGGAAATAGCTTTAATGGTTCGGGTTCATGATATCGAAGACCCTATGTTATTTATGTGTTTTAGGGTTTACTTTTGTCAAATTCCTATTTCCAGGCGCTTCCCCTTCCCCGCTCTTCTATTCTATCTAGCTTTATACATATGTTGTTTATGTGTTTTAGGGTTCACTTTTGTTTTTTGATTTCAGATTTCTATTTCCAGGCGTTTCACTCTTGTTAGGACTGCATTCGAGGACATGTAGTGCTCCGACTGTATCTTGCTCCGAGGTGGTGACGACCTCTACCTTCACCCTCATTCCTAATTTCCTTCTCGTGCTCGTTATTTTCATCTTTACAGCCACCTCTCTTTGTTTTTTTTTGATAACCAGTTCCACCTCCACCTTTAGCTGCTACCATTACCCTACATGCAGCCTCACCTGCTGCCGTTGACCTCTTCTATACCTCTTGCTACTGCCATCGGTTTTCTCCTACAAATTCACCTGCTGCCGTTAGCCCTACAACACCCAACGCTGCTACTGGCCCACCTTCCTACACCCCCATATGCTGACAACACCCATCCTCTTCATCGAAACCTACTATCACCACCCCTTGCAGCACCTTATATGTTGTCGCTAAACACCAACCCACCTCTCTCCAGTTGTCTAGCCGAATTCTCCACATTTGTCCTCACCTTAAGGGCTCATTTGTGCTTGTGTTCTTTATTTCTTGTTTTAAGAAACTTTTGTTTTCTTTTAAAGTTTCAACAATGATAATTTGCTGGAGTCTGAAAAGGTAAACTTATTCACGATATGAACTATATAACTAAATTTCTTGCAAACTCATGTGAATTTTAGGTGGAGTCTGAAAAGGTGATTACCAGTGTTGGAATGCATCAAAATTCATATCTGCTTAAAGAAAATATCTGTTTAAACACACAATTGATCCCAACTCTAATTTTACCTCAAAATTTTGAGTCTATTGATTCTACGTCTGTCGAAGAAATGTCATGTTATGCATTATCATCCCGACCATCCTAATTTCAATTATGTTACAAAGTTGGTTTCTCATTTGTTCATGAATAGAAAATTTGGTTCTTATTAATGTGAGGTGTGTCGACTTGCCAAACATTCTATAAATAGTTATCACATGACCCGGTACAAACCCTCACACATTTTTTTTATCTATCCACAGTGATATTTGTGTATCTTCAAAGTTGAAAATCCTAAGAGGGGCTTAATCATTTGCTCATTTATTGACAGTCACATTAGAACTTTTTGGGTATTCAATAAAGGAGAACTTTGAAACAACTCAAATTTTTAAAACCTTTCATGAAATTATTCAAACTCAATTCCAATGCAAAATTCAAATATTCAAAATTGATAATTTAAATGGGTGTTCAACATCAAATATAGAGCTGATGGAGTTATTGAGAGATTCAAAGCTAGATTTGGATGCAAAAGGCTTCACTCAAGCCTATAGGATTAACTATTAGGATATTTTCACGCCAATTATCAAACTGAATATTGTGAAAGTCCTCCTTTTAATAGCAGTTAATAATGAATGAGGACTGCATTAGCTCAACATTCAAAAACCTTCCCGAATGAGGATCTTGAAGAAGTGTACATGAAGATACCATCAAGACTTTAGAATGATTTCAAAAAATACCTAGTTTGCAAACTTAAAATTTTTTTTTATGGGCTTAAGAAACCACCAAGAGCGTAATTTGAAAGGTTTGCTAAAACTATGAGATCTAATGAGATGCTAAATGTCAATTCGATCATACTTTGTACATAAAACCCACTCAGGGAGGTAAGATTGCTACACTGATAGTATATGCGGATGATATGATTTTACTGGTGATGATGAAAGAGAGATTCTCAAGCTCAAAGAAGTGCTTGCCATTGAATTTGAAATCAAAGACCTATATCATAGATATTTTCTAGGTTGGAGGTAGCAAAGTCCAAGAAAGGAATCACTATATCATAGAGAAAATACATCTTAGATCTACTAAAGAGATAAGGATGATTGGATTCAAGCTTGTTGATACTCCGATGGATCCCAATATGAACTCTTAATTGGGGAGAAGAAAGTGCATCTATGGAATGGAAAATATCAAAGATTGGTAGGAAAACTTATCTACCTATCACATATAAGACCATATATTGCATACTTCGTCAACATTGTGAGCTAACAAATGAATAACCCAAATGAAGAGTATTTAGAGATGATGTACATGAATTTGGGTTTTTCAATAAGATTCATGGTTATGGATTATTTTTTTAAAAAATCAGAAATAGAGATAGAAGTTTGCAATGATACATGTTGGACTGATGAACTCACTGATAGAAGATCCACCACAGATTATTACTACTATGTATGGGAAAATATGGTTACATGGAGAAATAAGAAGCAAATTATTATATTTTAGAAGTTGTGCTGAATTAGAGTATAGGATACTCGCATTGAGAATCTGTGAAGGGATCTGGATTAAAAATATGTTAAAGGTGGTGGGGTGAACCTCCAATGGGCCTATACGAATGTTCTGTTACGATCTAGCTTCTATTAGTATTACCAAGAATTTTGTGCAACATCATGAACCAAGAATATTGAAGTTGATAGGCACTTTATGTCTCTAAAAGGTTAATGGGGGAAGTGGTCTCTGGATGAAAATCAACAGGGGTAGGAGTGTAGGGACACTGAAGTTATCTCAGACAGAGTATGTTGATAACATGAGTGAGGCAAAACTAATTAGGTAGTCCCTTCAAGCTATCTAAGGACATATTGCCTAAATTTGAAGCAGAGAAAACACAGATGTGGAGAACTCATTATGCTTCAATAGTTGGGAGTTTGATGTATGTTATGATCTGTACAAAACTAGATTTTACATTTGCAGTGACAGTGATTAGCATGTACATGGGCAATCCGGACAGACATTTTTGGGAAGCAGTGAAGTGAATTCTTAAGTACTTGACAGTAACAGTCAATAGGGCACTTTACTTTAAAATTGTAAGGATCAATCTATAAGGATTTGTAGATTTAGATTTGACATGAGATTTGGATGGTAGAAGAAGTACAAGAGAGCATTTCTTCACGTTGGATAACACAACGGTGAGTTGGATTTCAAAGCTGTAGAAGATTATTGCTCTTTCAACTACTGAGATCGAATAAATTGCTATCACTGAAGCTAGCAAGGAGTTGATTTGGTTGCATGACTTTATTGTAGAATTGGGGCAAGGAGCATTAAATTGGAAAGCTTTATAGTGACAATGTGAGTATAATTCATCTTGTTAAGAATGCTACTTTTCATGTCAGGACAACACATTCAAATGAGGCATCACTTTGTACTCTCTCTCGTATTGAAGAAGATGCATACAACCCAAAACACATTCAACTGAGGCATCACTTTCAACAATTGTTCTCGAAGAAGATGAACAATTGTTCTTGCAGATATGTTGATCAAGGTGGTGATTATCGAGAAATTGAAGCTAGCCACATCATGGTACATGACTATGGAGCTGGTATAGTTGGAGGCATAGATCTGTGGGACATTTGTTGGGTGTTGTTACTCTCCAAGTGGGAGGTTGTTGTGAATTGGAGCCTGAAGAAGCACCCATGAGCACATGATCGCAAGCAGCAGCGCCAAGCCGTAATTCTGTGTGACATAACTATGCCAATTTGGCATGCTACATTGATCCAAATGTTACCAGACTAGTGTAACCACGTTGGGATCAACGTAGCTACGTAGTGCTATTTTAAATTTTTGCTTCCTTCTCGTGTGCGCGAAATAATTACACTGCTTCTGTACAGTCACGTCGTCGACACAATTTCTCTTGTTACTGTTCTTAAGTCATAGTTGGAGAAATGAAGAACTACACTCTCGTGTCCGGTTTTTCTCAACAAGACTTTTGTGAAGTGGAAAAGAGTCAAGAAGGATTTTTGCGAGGGCTTTCTCTTGCGAGATCAGGAAGAAGATTTGGAGAAAAGTTATGTAAGTTTCTGTGTTTGTAGAGTTGATCTGATTGTGTATCTCTGTACATTTTTGGTTCTTCTTAGTGAAAATTTTGTGGTGTTGCTT
Source organism: Phalaenopsis aphrodite (assembly GCA_003013225.1). Taxonomy (NCBI): domain Eukaryota; kingdom Viridiplantae; phylum Streptophyta; class Magnoliopsida; order Asparagales; family Orchidaceae; genus Phalaenopsis; species Phalaenopsis aphrodite. The sequence continues at coordinate 2,171,807 of NEWO01000005.1, forward strand.
TGTAGTTTTTTCTTGTTCTTGGTTTTTTCACATAAATCTTGGTGTGCTTTTTTTAGAGTGCTTTGTTGTGCTTCTGTTTGATTTATTCTATTCCGGGTTTCTCGAATTTTCATAATCCTATTTTGTGGTGTGATTTTGATTGTGGACCAATTAAAGCCCTAAGTGCTCATAATCCATCCCAATAGTTTTGGCACATGTAAAATAGAATTTAGGGTAATTATTTTTGGTAGGTTAATTTTTCCTGGCAAGAAATCAATGAAAAGCTTCCATCTATGATTCTTACTTTTCCAAACTCAAGACACTGGTAATAGTAACTGAACAAATGGGAACATTAGTCATATGATTGGAGGTTCCTCAGGTGATTTCCACTCATATTCCTTGAATAAGTCCAAATATTTCCAATTTTCTTTTTGACAAATTGAAATATTTTGTCACAGAATCTTCAGTTTGACAGATCTCCCCAAATCGTTGAGTTATCTCATACGCCTAAATATGAGTACATATGTGAGTCATTTTCCCTCTATTCCTTGGCCAGTGAATAATAGAAATCACGCTTATCTCTTTTCTTCATGGAATTAACCTCTCCATTATCATTGAGTTTGTAGAATCCCAAATGGAGAATTGGATCTTCACTTTGGACTTCTTTGCATCTCCCGTGATGTAGCTGATCTCTTCTCTTCTCCTGATGTACGTTTGAACCGATTATGACCATTGAAGAAAATTATCATCATTTTGTCAAATGATACTGATTTGAATGGGATGGGTTTTGTATGGGCTTTAAAAGATTTGAGATTCAGATTGAGATGGCAGTGATGTCTTGGGCTTGACCTCCATCATATTTGGGAACAAAAAGCGAATTCGAAGTTTAGGATTCTATTCTCTGCTTTGATACCATAAAAATAGAACAAAATATGGAATTTCTTCATTTCTTATTGCAAGATGAATGCAAGATGAATGTATGCAGTGGGTCGTATATAAAGACTTCTCCAAGGAGTTTAACTTTGGAAACTAGTTTACCTAATAAAGAAGAACTTAAAACAAAATTTGGAAAAGATTCCTAAACAGCTGGCTAACTAAAAATTGCAGAAACTTAAGTATAATACATGAATAAACCTTATTAATGCCGATCCGATATCTCTGGAGTTGTTTCAATAGTATGATATTGTCAATTAATACTTGTACTTAACTTCAAAGTAAATTATTGTTAAGGCATGAAATGGTTGTTAATTATTGTTAAATTATTGTTAATACTTCTTGCATTTAGTTGATTCTTCCTGGTTAGAAATTTGTATAGCGCAGCAGTGCTATTTTTGAGCTTGGATGTCTTTTTTTATGTCACTGTTTACATGAAAATTTCTTGAGATTAACTAAATGCAGACCTTTCCATATTTGTTGTGCAGGCCTTGTGATGTCCCTGATTGGCTCTCTATTCAGTATACTGGTGGTATGCTCTCTCTTACTTTGCCACTTAACTTCATATGATTATGCATAACACGATGGTTATCTGTTTGATTTAAATATATAATTGATTCCCATAACTTTGAAAGCAAATATTGAGATTATAAAAAAAAAAATTGGAAGGGGGTAAAAGTAATGTTTACCCCTGGTAATGAACCCGTCCAGGCGGGATCGAATGGGCCATCTAAGGGCCGGACGATACAATAGGGAGGATCGGATGCAACAGGGTCGGTTCGGCGTGGAGCAAGGCAGAGAAGTCTAGCGAACAAAAGGGGTCCACGAGAGCTGTAATCATGTATGCAAGGAGGAGAAATTAGAGGAGTTTGGGTGGAAAATTTGAAGTGTTATGAGAGGATTATATTAAGGCTAATACCTAGGTTTTATTTTTTCTTTATTCTTGTTTTGTTTGGCTACAGCCTTTTTTTCTTCCCGTGGTATTCCTAATGACGTCTAAGGTTTGTGGAGAGTGGATCTACCTTTCGAGCAGTACATTATCATTGTATCTTGCTTGTTTTTCTTTGATTTTTCATAAGAGCCGTCATCTTCTAGTTTTTCCACCTATTTATTGCAATTTTGTTGATGTTTGTTCTTTGTTTTTGGTTCTGGATCCTATCAAAGTGGTATCATAGCAAGATCTTGGAGGGATGGCAATGAAAAAAGTGGATGTGTTGGAAGGAGAAGTAGGGCAAATGAGATCGGGAATGGGAGAAAAGTTTACCACCATAGATGATAGATTTTCTTTCATAGAGAGTCGAATGGAGATCGGTTTCAAGAACACAAGGGAAATGCAATAGATGTTGAAGAGGCCTATCGAGATCAGAGGCTCTGCCAACCGTTCAAGTTGCAATTCTAACCAAGAGTTGATCATGAAATCCTTGGTCAAATCAAGAGGGAAGGAGATCAAATGAGACGGGACAATAAGAGGACATCATATACCACCAAGAGCATCCCTCCTAGGACTCTGAGAGGAGGGAGGGTGGAGACATCCGATGGAGAGAATTGGGCTAAAAATTGGAGGGATGGTGCAAGGGGAACGAAAGAGCACGAAGGAGAAAGGAGGGAATTTCACCTGAGATACTTTGGGGGAAATACTGGAGGAATAGGAAGTCGGGGTGGAGATGCAAGGGTCAGAAAACGAAAGATGCCAACTTCGAAGGAGAAGATGCACATGGGTGGAGCTCTACTTTGCAGTCAATGAGTTAACTGAGGAAGAGAAGTTAATGGCTGCGGGATTATGTTTGGAGGGAAAGTTACTAGTGTGGCTTCAGTGGATGGAGACAAGATATTCGATGCATTTGTGGGAGGAATTTAAGGTTTGCTTGTTGGAGTATTTTTGAGCCATTCAGGAAGAAGATCTATACAACAATTCTATGCTCTGACAATACATGGAGAATTTTGAACTCTTGTTAGGGCAGTTGAGGGGCGTTGCTGCAGTAGAATTAGAGGGACCTTCTTGAAGGGCCTGAAGCCCGACATCCGAGTAGTCGTCCGATCATTGAGACCGCTTGGATTGACGGAGATGATGGAAGACAAGAAACAAGTGAAGAGTATGCAATTTCAAGCGTCTCCCCTGTGTAGAAATGCATGATAAGAGAGCAAATGGACTATGTTACCGATGGGATGAAAAGTATGCCCATACCACTTTTGCAAGGAGCGTGCCTTTCAGATTGTGCAGTTCTAGAGGACGTACGGTGGGATTTACTCCGAGTCACACTATGAAAGTGAGGGGACGAATCGGGGAAAAGCCGATTGCAGTGCTAGTGGATAGTGGGGGCGTGGAGCAGTTAGGGTTCGAATTGGTAGCTACAGGGAGTTTCAATGTCATGATGGGGACATGAAAAGTGGAGAAAAGTTGGGGAATTTGTAAGTGGTTGGTTCTAACACTACATGGATTATAGGTGTTGGAGGACTTCCTTCCTTGGACTTGGGTCGTGCATATGTGATTTTGGGGGTGAAATGGCTGGAACGCTTGGAGAGATCAAGGTTGACTGTAAATCCCTTATGAGGGAGTTTCAGATGAAGGGTAGGAAAGTGATGCAGAGAGGAGATCCTAGCTTGTGCAAAACCATGGTCCAATCAATACGGGGAGCAGGGATATGTTATTTGGTGGAGTTGTAGAGCATTGATGAGGTCCGAGAACCCGAGCTGACAGAGTTTTCCGAAGGGTTACAACAATTTTTATAGCAGTTTACAGACATCTTTTAAGGGCCAAGCGGGTTTCCGCCTTAAAGGGATAATGAGTGTGCTATTACATTAGTGAAGGGGATCCCTATTATCATTGTCAGACTATACCAATATCCTCAGATTTAGAAGGATGGGTAAGACAGGTTGATTCGAGAGATGCTTGAGGTCGGGATTATCAGACCAATGTGAGCCTTTTCTCTAGTCCAGTCCTATTGGTGAAGAACAAAGATGGGAGTTGGAGGTTCTGCATGGATTACCGAGCTTTGAACAAGGAGACAATGTTGGATAAGTTTCGTGTTCCTAGATTGATGAGTTTCTAGAGGAGCTTTATGGGGCAGTCATCTTCTCGAAAATAGATCTCAAGTCGAGATACCATTAGATCGAGATGCATCCAGCAAATGTGCACAAGGCATCATTCAAGACACATGAAGGGCATTTTGAGTTCTTGGTGATCCCGTTTGGCCGCACTAACACCTTGACCACATTTCAATCCCTCATGAATAGTGTTTTTCAGCTTACATGTAGAAATTTGTCTCGGTCTTCTTATAACATTCTGATTCACAATCATACAGAGGCTGAACATGTTGAGCACTTGAGGACAGTCCTGAAGAAGTTGAGAGGGCACTAGTTGTACGCCAAGCTAAAGAAATATTCCTTTACACAACTACATGTGTACTTAGGGGACATGGTGACCACGACGAGGGTAGTAGTAGACCTGTTCAAGCTTGAGGCTATGATGGACTAGTCTTTACCGAGAGCTTGAAGTTGTTGAGGGGATTCCTAGGCCTCATTGAATGCTACCGAAAATTTGTGAAGGGTAAGACACAGTGGCATGGCCACTAACAGAGAAACTGAAAAAAAAAAAAAATTCAAATGAGGGGAAGCCGCAGCACAAACCTTCTAAAAACTGAAGAGAGCCATTAACATTGTGCCAGTAGATGGACCTTCTTATTTCAGTAAACCATTTGTGGTAAGAGATAAATACATCAGGGTACGGATTAGGAGCAAAATTCATGCATAACCAACAATCGATTGGCTACTTCAGCCTGGTGCTCACCGTTAAGGTGAGGCTCAAGTCAGTGTAGTTGGAGTTGATGATTATTGTCTTGGCCATTCAAAAGTGCCGGCCCTATCTATTGGGGCGATATTTTATTAGCAGGACAAATCAAATGAGAATGAAGTATCTATTGAAACAGAGGATGATGACTGAGGAACATTAGAGATGACAATCCAAGTTGTTAGGATCTTATTTCGAGATTCAAAATAAAGCCACAGATACTTTGTTCAGAAAGGTGGAGGAACACCAAATGATAGCCTTATGATACCTTTGATCCTAGATCGGGAACTCATGAGGCAGGAGAGTGAGCAAAATGAAGAGCTGAGAAAAGTATGAGCAGAGTTGCCACATGATCTGAATAGTCATCAGGGATATGCGTTGAGGAGATCAGGGGCGGTTTGTATTACCAAGGCCATTAGAGTATATTCGCAGACTGTTGCAGAAGTTTCACGACATTGCTATCAGGGGGAATTCCACAGTGCAAAAGGCATACAATCATTTATCGATAGAACTGTAATAGGCGGGGATGTGCAGAGACGTAGAAGACATGTTGGTGCGGTTTGATGTGTTTTAGTGACACAAATACTTGACCATGTTGCCAGGAGGGTTGTTACAAGCCTGAGCATTACCTGAGAAGGTTTGGAAAGAAGTGACCATGGATTTCATTGAAGGGTTGCCACGTTTAGAAGGGTTTAAGATGATCCCGACGGAAGTGGATTGCTTGAGCTATGAATATTTGTATCCATTACGACCCCCCTACACTGCGGTCTCACTCGCCATAATGTTCATATGAGAAGTGGTCTGTTTTCTCAGAGTGTCGGAACTGATTGTATTGGACAAGGGACAAAGTGAAGCCTCAACCAGTTATCGAAGGAGCTGTTCAGGTTACAATGAACAACCCTTAAGAGAAGCACAATATATCATCCTCAAACTGATAGCCTGAGTGAGGTGATCAACAGGACTGTGGAGCATACCTGCATTGTTTTGTTTCAGATAAATCGATACTTTGGGCCAAGTGGATTGCGTGGTCGAATGCTTGTATAATGCTTTGTACCATACAACAGTGCAAACTACAACTTTCAAGATTTTGTATGGGCGAGATCAAAAATCAACTAGAAACTCTAACATGATACGAACTTGACTCGAAAAATCCGGGTTAGATTTGATCTAAATTTTTTTTTAGTCTGGTTCGTTTTAGAGAATTTGACTCGTTTATTATTCGAGTCGGGTTGAGTTTACACCCGAAAACCCAAACATGATCGGAATAAGCACAAGATTTTGGGTCAAGTTCGGGTTAGCGGGTCAAAGTTTGGTTTGAGTTTTAGTTTTTGACACGTTCATTTCTTGGGTCAAGTTCATGTTAACTCTATTCGGGTCGGACCGAACTCGACTCGTGTACCTGAATTGACACCTCTATTGGCACACTAGTGCTACACCTGTATCCAGTGTCGACTGGTACTTGAAGAAGAGGGACAGGATATGGACGTAGCTCAAGGGGCATCTACGAAGAGCTCAACAAATCATGAAGAGGAGCACAGATGAACATAGGAGAGGTGCAGCTCGGACCGGGGGACATGATTTATTTGAAGCTGAGACCCTATAGGCGGAGGATATTGTCGAGTCGAAGGAGCGAGAAACTTTCACTATGATGTTTTGAACCCTAAAAGGTGACTACACACATCGAGGCAGTGGCCTAATGTTTAAGGTTACTGCCATCATCAACACTATATCAATTCTTCCACGTTTCACAACTAAGGCGAGCTATCGGAGATCATACACCCTCATCGTCACTACCCCTGATGATGATAGAGGCCCTGTAGGTGATTCTTGAACTATTAGAGGTTGAAGGAGTGCTCCCAGGAGGGGCGGGAGCAAGGGAAATAATTAGTAAGTGGAAGGGTCTGCCAGAGTATGAAGCAACATGGGAACCATATGAGGTGATCCGAAAACAGTTCCCATCATTCCACTTTGACGACAAGGCGCTACTTTGAAGGAGAGTATTGTTACCCCCAGTCATGAACTGAACTAGGTGGGACCGGTCGGGAATCATCGAATTGACCCACCCTAGCCATCTAAGAGTCGGAGTATGCAACAGGAAGGATCAGTCGTAGCAAGGAGGGTCAATTCAACGTGGTGTAGGGTAGAGAGGTCGAGCAAGGGCTTTAATTACATATGCAAGGAGGAGAAATTAGAGGAGTTTGGGAGAAAAGTTTGAAGTGTTGTGAGATTATTATATTAAGGCTAATAACTTAGGGTGAGAATGTTATATAAGAGTTTGCCTACAGTTTTTTTTCTTCCTATGGTGTTCCTGGCGAAGGGGTTTGTGAAAGTCGATCTATCTCTCGAACAGTAGATCATTTTTGTATCTTACCTGTTTTCCTTTGATTTTTGTAAGAGCAGCCCTCATTGAGCTTTTCCACCTATCTATTGCAATTTTGTCGCCGTTTGTTGTTGTTTTTTGGTTTCCGATCCTATGATAATGGTTATATATCTAGTTGATCATATAGTACTCTAATGAAGCAATCAAGAAGACAATCTTTACATCTCGATGATCAATTGGAAGGGTTTAGAAAAGGTGGAAAGCGTAGATGTTGCTCCTTGTTTTTTTTCTTACAGCTTACAATATTAATGCATATTATTTTTCAATGAAATAATAAATATATTTAATATTGATTGTTATACAAGGTTTTGAAAACTGGATCAGACATTGAACCGAAAGAAAGAAAATTTGAGGTTTAGCAGCTCAATCGAGATTGAAGTATATGACAAATATTTGAATTATTCTTTTATGATTTTAATGTTATAATAATGATGTAAATGTTATTCTAAATTAAAATTTTGTATTATAGTATTTTAATTTTTTTTATTCTAAATCTTCTAATCTGTCCATCCAATCAAAATAAAAATAGTTAAAAATTGATCAATATTAGAATTCGGTGGTACTTCAAAAATTAGATCACTTAAACAGTCATATATGACAGAGTCTATGTGAAAACAATTTTAGACTCGGAGCAAACTGGTCGGAGGGTCAGTTCATGGTTAAATCAATAAGATCAACTAATTTATAGTAACACATATTAATAGAATTGTCATCTTATAGGAATCACACATGCACGCACACAAACCCATACAGACACAAGCACACATATAATATATTCATTACATCTTCCTATTAGATTTAGGAAAGCCTCCTATTTAAAACATGATTAAATCAATTACAATAAAATACGTTAATATCTTACGGTTATGAGATATGAATGTCAGATCACCATTTTTTTTTTATTCATTTATTATGAAAGGAAAGCCTGCCTTTTTTATTGCAGAATTACATAGAAGAATTAATATAAAGAATACATTTTGAAGAAATAATTTTTATTGAAGATTTAAATGGATATGCTGGTAGAATAGTAGAAGATTTTAGAAGTATTCATGGTGGCTATGATTTTGGAGTGACTAATGAAAAACAGTCATATTGGATTTTACTTTAGCCAATGATTTTGTTATTTAATATTTTATTTAAGAAAAAAAGATGAACATATTATCACTTATAAGACAACTTTAAGAAAACACAAATTGATTATTTTTTGTGAGACAAATTGATCATCGAGATGTAAAAATTGTAAGATCATTATAAGTGAAGATCGAACTACACAATAGTAATTATCTGTTTTGAATTTTAAGATGAAATATTAAAAGCTGAAAAAGGCATTGAAATATTATCGTAGAATTTTATGGGCAATTTAAAATAAATTTTTTTTTTATGAGTAAATTTCAATATCTTAAAATTTGGGAGATTAATGAAGAAGTTGATACTATATGAGATAAAATAATGAGTACCATTAAGCAGATTTCAAAATCAAAATTAAAAGCTCTTATGAATAAAAATAATTGATGGGAAAAAATAATGTGCAAGAAAATATATAAAATAAAAAAGTTATCAAATTTGATTTGAATGTAGAAGTTTGAAGATATAAGAAAAATATAAGGTAGCGAGTATGAAGTCTAAGAGAATAATTTATGATCCTAAGGATTTATTTTTAATGATCTTTATTTTAAATTAGATACTAAAGAGGGTAAAATATATATATCTACAAATTAGCCAAACTAAGAGATATGAAAAATAAAGATTTAGTTCAAGTAAAGTATACTAAAGATGAAAAAAAAATATTTTTTTCTTAGATGATGATATTCCATATAGGTGTGTTAGATATTTTGATAATATTTTTAATTAAGGTTGTAAAAATATGATCAATTTTAGTGATCTTACTATCATAAATAATAATTTTTTTTAATTTTCATTGTTAGATTAGTAAAATAGAAGTTGATGAGGCTTTAAAGAAAATAAAATGTGTAAAATTAGGACTTGATGGTAATTATACTAAAAGTGTGAAAATGTTGTGGAGATTTGATAATTTCTTGGCTCACTAAATTTTAATATAATTTTATCAACTAAAAAATTTATTTGATGGCTGAAAGAATAGTCTATTGGTTTCTATTGCAAAAAATAAAGGGGAAGCACAAGAGCGTGCAAATTATAAAGGAATTAGGTTAATGTGTCATACATTAAAGTTATGAGAGAGAGCAATTGAACATAGGTTACAAAGTGATAAAAAAATTTCTCAAAATTAGTTTGGATTCATGCCGGACAAGTCTATTATAGAATCTATACATTTATAGAGAGGTTTGATAGAGAAGTACGGAGGGAATAAGGAGAATCTACATATGACTTTTGTTGATTTTGAAAAGTTCTATGATTAAATTCCACAAGTATTTTGGAAAGTTATAGAAAAAAAGGTATTGCTATTACTTATATTGAAGTCATTGAAGATATTTGTATTAGAGCCGCTTCTTGTGTTTGAACAAAGGAAGGATTGACCAAGTATATTCCAAGTATATTCAGGAAGGATATGTGTATCAGAGATCCACTTTAAACCCATATATTTTTGCTTTAATTTTGGATGTTTTTGCTATATATTTTTAGGAGGATGTGTCTTGATTTATGCTTTTCGCTGATAATATCTTACTTGTGGATAAGACTATCGAGAGAGTTCTTGAAAAACTTGAATTATGGAGGTAAATTTTAGAGTCTAAAGGCTTTTGTTTGAGTAGATTTAAAACTAAATACATGGGATGTAGTTTTAATAATAGTAGATCTAGTGGCGGGATTGTAAGAAGCTTGATCAAGTCATTAAAAGGAGTGAATGTTTTAGGTATCTCGGGTCTATTGTTCATAGTGATGGTGATATAGATTTGAAAGTTGTTGGTAGAATTCAAGTGTGATGGTTGAAGTGGAGGAATGCATTGGGCTACTGGAACTACTCCAAAACCTATTGTGTCTAAGTGTTAAGTCAATCATCTTCCCCATCATAACTTACAATTTAAATTGGTGACATTTTTAACTAAAATTTCATGACTTGTTTCTTTTAGCTTTTCATAAGAGGGCCCTACATGTGTGATTGGAAAATAACAAAAAGAAAAAAAAAAAACGTATTGAAAATTCAAATAAGGCTGTATACAATTATGGGTGAAGGCAAAGCATGCTAATGAATGCGATATATATATATATATATATACATATATATATATATATATTATAAGGTTTCTTTTTTTCCCGGATATGACATTCGAGTCTTTTTCATTTTTTAGTATTTTAATCGTCTTATTAATGAATTTTTTTTTTCTTTAATGATGAATTTGGTATGAAGTATTTTAGTTGTGCAATGCGACTGCAATCGATTGGTTTTGCATTTGAAGGCTTGAGGATGAATATGTGACTATGTTATCAATTGAAAGTTAGTGTTCTGTCCCCAAAAAAAGGAAATCAAAAGGTAAAAAGATAAGTAACAAGCACATCACGTCGGACCATTCCTTTAGTTTTATACTCTAATTTGTTTTATTAAATTTTATTATTGTAGTGCAGGGTGTCTTTCATGAAGAATTGTTTTTTACATTTGAAGGTTTAAATGCACTAGTTAGTTGGCTAAACAAATTATGAAAATAAATGATTAGTGAGAATGTGAAGGTACTGAAGCTCCTACTTTTCTGTGTCAATTTTTTTTCTCAAACGTGAAACATGATTGTGCTTGAGCCTTTATTTGACTCCCCAAAAGTTTAGCATGCAGTCTTTGTGGAATGAGAGGGATCCATGCTTGGCGAGAAAGTGGCATTGGGTGGCATCGGAGAAAGGAAAGGGGAAGTGAGGCTTGGATTTGTTGATGGGCATTATGAGGGGATTCCTGCTCAATTTTTCATTGTGAGCTTAATGACGTGTTTTTCAAATGAAGCAAAAAAGTGGTTCTCTAAATATGATATCAACTATAAGCTCCATAGTTAGTCAAAATGACCTCATATGTGGGCCACATCGGATATGTAAAGTCTGTATGAAAATGAGCTCCTCATGAGAAGTGCTGTTTGGGTCGAATTTGGCTAAGCTGAATGCCTCAGTCTTTTTTTATTTGTTTTTATTTAAATGGCACATCTATTTTTAGCTATTTGGTTTGGTTGAGTTTAGCCTTGCAAGCATTTTTATTCAATCATAAATGTTTCTTTTATTCTGTAAATAGAACAATGAATTATTTTTTGAGTAGTGACAAATTAGTTCTTTGACTATTTACACGGAGCCATTTTAGTCCTAGAACCTTTACAAAATATTATTTTTTACTACATTCTTAGAAGTCAGTACAATATTTCTTACTCTACTTTGTTGATTTTATGTTTATGATTTGCATCATAAATGAAAAATATCTCAATATCCAATTGTGCAAATTTAAACCTTACATCCCTTTTAAAATATAGTTACATTTGCTCATGTGAAGAGTCAAGAAGTTGCATCTCCTTAGTGGGTGAACAATCAAGGAATTTGATTTCAGTCTATGTGACACTAGCAGTTGAAGTGAACTTCTGTCATTGTAGACTTTTTCTTAAAATTTCAATGAGTCTTTTTTTGGGTCATTAGGAAATATCCCTGACTTAAACTTGGTTAAGAAGTGTTATCCCACTATTCACAACTGTAGGAATGGATTTTTCTCAGTTGGTTGCCATATTGCCGTAATTGGTCAGGCCGACTGCAAGTAATAGCTTCTCCATAGGTTTGTTAATGTTGGGGCAAGTTAAGTCGGATAGAGTTAACTTTCTGACACTTCCAAACTCAGATAACAAGTCAATCTGAGTTTGGTCCCGTTGGATTTATTTGAGCCAAAAATGTTCTACACTCGCCGGCCATTAGCCATATGAAAATTTCTACACTTCATGGTGTCGGGAGAAATTTTCACTCAAAGCAAGTAATGTGACCGGATGGATCCGACTTTCCCTAATCAGATTCTAAATCTATTATCTTGAGTCTAGAGGGAAGCATCTCTTCAACCATCACCAAAGGTTGGTGTTAGTTTTTTGAGAAACTAAACCTACTTAATTCCAAATTCTTTTCTGTAATTTTTGAAATGTTTACAGCAAGTAGAAAGTTCTACGGGTTTTGTTTTCTAAAATGCTTCTTAGGTAACTAGCAAATGCATTTCTGAAGTCTAGGGCAAACAATTATTATTCTTTTAAAATTTTAAAATTAGAGACATAATTTTGATAGTTATATTTGTTTTCTGATATGCAAACTGCTTTCTAATGATATGACTATAAAATATCTATAAGAATTTGTGGATAGAAAAGGATAATCATTTAAAAATGTCTTTAGCAGGCGATTATAATGCCAACCCTATGCTTCTTGAAGATATCAGGGAACAAGGCCTCAAATTTGCAGGTAACTGTTGTCTTTAGCAGGCGATCATAATTTCAACCCTAAGGTTCCTTTCCTTTGTCACTTTTATTCTTTAAGATCTGCGCATGACAAAAGTTTGACTGTCCTGAAGTAGTTACTGGAAGAGCAGTATACATAAAAATGTAGGAAGATTTACATACAAAATCACTTGATTTCGTCGTATTTACATATGTAATACCTAAACTTCAATTTTTACGTACATGTTACCCTACATATGCATGAGAAAGATGTATTTTATTTTTTATGTGATGTGAAAGCTTTAGGTGGTATAAATATAAAATGCAAACTTTAGTGCTTAGATATGTAAATACATAGGAATATGATGATATGTATGTAAATGTCCATAAAATGTTTGTTTATTGAGCTTTTGACCATCGGAACTTGAAATGAATTGAACAGAGGGTGGCGATGAATGCTTTTTAATACAATATTTGTGGCCTTGAAAATGTTCAGGTTACTGCAGGCGTGGTTATTGTGGCTGTGGGCATCAGCTGCGCAATTCTGGGGACTTATATTTCAATATCTAAGATTGTGAATAGCTATTGACGCAGAAGTTCCGAGGCGCATCTCCCCAGAATTACATAAAAGCTATCACAAATATTGTTTTTTTATATGGTTAAAACCTGCAAATATCGTCATGTGATTTTTCACTATTTAGGTTAAAACTATGGAGTAGCTCTCATCTTTGGATTTATTTATTCGAAGTTCTGCTTTTCTTAGTTTTTTTTCATTTTTGTTGAGTTAGCATTTTGAGAAATGTTCACAAGCATAAACAACAACAACAACAACAATAAGCCTTTGTCTCACTAAGTGGGGTTGGTTGGTTACATGAATCTTTTTTTCTCCATTGAGTTCTATTGAGTGTCATATTTTCACTTAATTTTCTAATAGATTAAGATTATTTTTTATACAATATGATCGTCTTTTTAGGTGTAGCTCAACCTTTCTTAACTTAAGTCGACTTTACAACCTCTACTCTCATAACATAATCATGTGACCAAACCATCTAAGAACACTTTCTAATCATGAGCGTTGCTAGAGCTATATCAACCCTATGATGATTATATTCATCTAGGGCTATATCAACCCTATGATGATTATATTCATTTCTCATTTTGTCTATGCCACTCATCCACCTAAGCATTCTCATCTAAGTGTTCAGGCACAGTATTCAAAATCAGGAAAAGCGACTTTTTTCACACCTCTTTTCTAAGATTATAAAACGACTCTCTTTTCATATTGTATGCTCCCAAACTGAAAAAGACCTCAATCGTAGGTTTCACTGTCCATAGACAGTCTCACCTTCTTCTTCCCCATCCAAC
>NEWO01000005.1:2185817-2205524 GCA_003013225.1 Phalaenopsis aphrodite
TTTTTACATTTATATCAACCAATTTTTTTTTATAGGCATTCATGATCAAATCGGCCTGTCTGTTAGAAATATAATTACATAAGAATTGGGTGGTATGTAGGGCCATTAACAACTTCGAGCCAAGCTATGGTTGGCTCAAAATTGATGCAAAAAAAAAAATTGATCCAAAATTTTGGTTTGCATGATGTATTTATTTGCTTTTATTTTAATTATTTGTTTCTTTTTGATTTATTTCCTTATATGCTCTAGTCCTCTGTTATAAAAAGTGGTCTAGGGCTTATGAGAAAGAGATGTATAGTGTTAAAAAGTGTTTGAGTTGTAATCATAAACCATCTTTTTTTCTCTCTATTTGGTGCTAGTGAAATCTCCTTGCAGGTGGACGTTGGGGAATCAATTCAACGCTGAACCACATATATTCTTAGTCTCATTGTTGTTTTGTGAATTTCTATGATTTTGCATTATTTTTACATAACAATTGTTATCAGAGCATTCGGTTAGTCATCAGAGCGCGGTTTGGTGTCGATAGAAGCAATTTTGGCGTTTATTGTTGGAGTTTTTGCAGAGGTGGTTCGATACACTTTGTCGATAGATTCTGAAGTTCCGACGGCAGGTCGACAGTTCGGACTGAAAGATTTGGTGCACAGTTTGAGGTGGGATTGTGGTGGCAAAATTTTTACAGTGGTTCTGATGGTCTGGCAGTCGGACAACGTTTCCGACATGGTCTGAAGATTCCTTTCTTCTTTTGGCGAGGTTAGACAAAAATCGTGAATATGTGGAATTAGGTCGGCCGTAGGTTGTCAAAACGACTCGTTGTTCGCGAATAGTTTGTGTTTGACTCTTTAAAGAGCTTGTGTTCGGCTAGCTCGCTAAGATAATGAGCCGAATACGAACAAAGAATTGTTCGTTTGTGTTTGCTCATTTTGGCCTGAAATACTACTCATTAATTCGCTCGTTCGCTAAGATAACAAGCCAAACACAAACACATATTTTTTTTGTTTGTTTTTTGCTCCTTTTAGCTCGAAGTACTACTCATTAGTTAATTATATATATATATATATATTCATGAGTAGTATTTTTAAAAAAATTAATAGACTAGAAGTTATAAACAATAATTTTTAAATCTTGCCCCAAACCTCAACATCTTAAGGCTACGTGATAAGGGTTGTCAAAACGATTCTTTATTCGTGAATAGCTCATGTTAGGCATGCTAAGCAAATGAGCTGAACACAAACACATTTTTTGAGCTAGAAATATAAACGAGCCGAACACGAGTTGAGCCAGAAGCTTGGCATAATAGAAGATTAGATGAAAAAAAAAACTTTTTGTAAAAGCAATTTTTGATTTAAGAAGGAATCTTCTTTTCCTTTGGGTTTTGGGTAACAGTGAAAAACTTGATAGCAAGGCAAAGAAAATAATTTCGGAAAGCATCTAGCCAGGGAAAATTAGAAAATTTCTTTAACAGATAAATAATATTTTCTTTTTTTTAAAAAAAAGAATTTAAAAAAAAAGAAAAAAAAAAGAAAATTTTTAAAAAAAAAATTGGAATTTTTTTAAATTTATTTTTTTAAGGTAAACTTTTTTTTGTTGTTTTTTTCCCCATACATCTCTTAGAAGATTTTTTTTGAGGAAAAAAGTTTTAACAATGGTAGAAATATTTGATAGCACAATATCAGATTCTTCAAGATACACTATGATAACAGAAAAATCAATTCATCAAGTGATTATACATTTCTTCAAAATTTATGTGACAAATTTTATTTGGAGATGTGAGATAATGGATGTGCTGTGATCTCTGAATTTGGAGGAAGTTCTGGATAGCAGGGAATGCCCTGAAGAGATGTTAGAGAGATTGGTTGAAGATGAACATAAGTGCTTAGAACTTGATTCGAAATTGTTTAGCCCAAGAAATCAAATATGGGGACTTCTGCATTGAAATTGTGGAGGATGTTGGAGAATAACTATCTCACGAAGAGCATGGGGAATGGTTAACATTTGATGGGTCGACTTTAAGGATTTCAGATGAGACATGAGATTACAATTGATGAACATTTGAATGATTTCACAAAGTTGTTGACAAATTTTTTAAAGTTGGATGAAGAGGTTGGAGATGAATACAAGACACCTGTTTTGATGAACATTTGAAAGAGGTCTTGAATTATGGCGAAGTGACTACGACACTGTTGAATCATGAGTTCCATCGAAGGGACAGAGTCTGCAAAGATGACATTAGATGAGACACTTAAACTCCAATGTGCAAATATGAGAATAAGAAGAATGGCCAAAGATAGAGGGCAACGCCGTGATTTCTCAAAAGCGGGGCAAGTCTCGTGGGCACAGTCTTGAGATGAATCAGTGTTCTTTCTGTTTTGAGGCTGGTCATTGGAAGAACGATTGTCCGACGTTGAAGGAGAAGAGAATGAAAGTTGTATCCAAGGTAAAAGCCAATATCATTGAAGAGGCGAATTCATATGTATCGTAATCTGCAGTTTCTTATAGTTTGCTTACATATGATTCATGTTGGAATCAGGATACAGGTGTTTCCTATCACATTTGTCCTCAGCAAGGGTGGCAAAGAGCTGAATAGTGGTGTAGTGACTATGAGCAACTACCAAACTTATTGTACTATTGGTGTAGGAAACATCTTTATCAAGATGCATAATGGTACAGTGAGAGAGTTGACCGATTTTAAACATGTTTTGATATCAGGAAGGATTTGGTTTCAGTTGGGACTTTATAGTTCAAGAGCTACAAGGTATTTATTGAGACATGAGTTCTGAGGATATATCATGAAGCAATGGTTTTTATAAAGGGAGTTTTTCATCACAACCTTTATCATCTTCAGGGTAGTACAGTGATTGAAACGATTTCTATTGCTGATAATTCTTCTGATGCCACTATGTTGTGGCATATGCGACTAGCTAATGCTGGAAAGACTTCACTTTAGACTTTGATGAAGAAATAATTGATAAATGAGCGAGCATCTGTAAACTTGATTTCTGTGAGCATCGTTTGATTGACAAAAATACACGGGTATATTTTTTGGCTATCATCCACAACACAAAATGTATTTTAGTGTGTTCACACAGATGTTTGAAGCCCGACGAAAACAATATCATTTAGCAAACAAACATATTTTGTCTCTTTTATTGATGATTACTCAAGATATTTGAGTGTACACCATGAAGCGCAAAAGCGAAGTGCTAGAGATTTATATCATGGAAGAAGTGGATTGAGACTCAAACTGGTAAAAAGATCTGGTGTATCGGATTAGGTAATGGGGGCGAATACACTTTGGATGCATTCTTGCAAGAGTGCCAGAAAGCCCGAACAGATCACCACTTCACTGTTAGAGAGACACCACAATAGAATATGGTGGTAGAGAGAATGAACCAGTCTTTAGTGGAGAAAGTTTAGTTTATGTTATCCAATGCTGGGTTGGACAGAATCTATTGGTCGAGGTCATAAAATATGCTTGTCACTTGGTTAATTGTCTGTCTTCTGCAAATATTGGGAAGAGATGTGGTTAAGACATTCTACTAGAGATTATGAGCACATGAAAGTGTTTGAGTGTCTGGCTTACTACTACGGGCAGAATGATAAACTGAAACCACGATCATAGAAGATGATATTTACCTGCTTTAGGCATGGAGTCAAGAGCTTCAATTTGTATGATCCATCAGAAAGAAAGATTATCAATAATAGGGATGTTACATTTGACGAGGCAAGCTAGTCGAAAAATCGGGGCTCAAAGCAGGTGGTGTGTTCTACTTGGACCAAAGATATGCAACAGAAGTTAGAGTTTGATGCAACTCCATTTGTTTCACAGAGTTTGTCCTCTCCGACTCCGATATCTAATTCAACTGCAGTTTAGGAGGTATCTGTTGATAGTTATCAGAAGAAGGTGGGAGAAGATGTTGAGGTTGAGATTCTTGCTCAAGAATCTATTGTTAGGAGCAGGATTAGCTCTAAATTGTCCGAAAACTAGTTTGGTTGAATGATCACATTGTATTTGCGCTTTCAGCCACAGAGACAAAAATTCCTTATCACTACAAAGAAGCGATGAAGAACACAGACTGCAATCTTTGGAGAGCGGCGATGGATTAAGAGATGGAGTCTCATCGGAAGAATAATATTGTAGGTTGGTGAAGCTTTCTCCATGAAGGAAATTCATTGGGTGAAAATGGGTGTATGCATAGAAGGATGGATCTCTCGAAGCTGGTGTGCGATACAAAACAAGATTAGTGGCAAAAGGTTTTGTACAACAGGAAGGGATTGATTATGACAGAGTATTCTCCCCAATGGTTAAACTTCCCTCAATCCGTGTTCTCTTAGTACTTGTAGCATAGTATAATCTAATTTTAGAATAGCTCGATGTGAAGACTGCATTTCTGCCCTGAGAATTGCAAGAGGATATTTATATGTTGAAGACGTCGAGTTATAGAACATCAAAAGACTTAGTTTGCGAACTGAACAAATCTTTATATGGGTTGAAGCAATCACCATGATAGTAGTATAAAAAATTTGATCAGTTCATGAGGGGACATGAGTATATAAGGAGCTAGTATGATCATTGTGCAGATTTCAAGAAGTTGGCCAACAATGAGTTCATTTACTTGCTTCTATATGTTGATATATGTTGATTGTATCTACTAGTCAGATTGAGGTTGATAGGATGAATAATTAACCGTCCAAACTTTTTGAAAAGGAGTTGGGTGAAGCTGTTAAAGAAATTTGAAGTTGATGACTCTAGCAAGGCGATGAGTCTACCCATTGCATCTCACTTTCAAATAAGTTCAGATCAGTGTCCTAAAGATGATCAGGAAAGAAAATATATGCGATCAGTTCCTTATGCTAGTGTAGTGGGTAGTCTGATGTATGCCATGGTTTATACTAGACCAGACATTGCACAAACAATTAATGTTGTGAGCAAGTTTTTGCATGATTCAGGAAGGAGTCATCAGCAGGCTGTAAAAAGTATTCTGAGGTATCTGAATGGTACAATTAATGTAGGCTTGATGTTTGAGAGGCAATCATCTATTGCAGATTTGTGTGTAGGCTACACTGACTCCGCCTATGCAGGTGATATGAATATTTGGAGATCTATGACAGACTTTTTATTCACATTGATAGGGGGTTCATTCAGTTGGAGCTCATTTCTTCGGTATACTGTTGTTTTGTCTACTACGGAGGCTGAGTACATGGTAGTTACACAGGCAATGAAAAAAACAATATGGATGTAGGGCCTATTGGATGACTTGGGAGTTGATCAGGAGTCTCTGACGGTGTTTAGTGTCAGTCAGAGTGTAATATTCATGGTTATAAATCTGGTTCATCATGCTTGTACCAAACACATTTGTGTAAGATATTACATTATTCGAAACTTGATTGAAGAAGACAATGTTCTTTTAAAGAAGATAGAAGGATAATCTAGCGGACATGCCCACAAATGTATTGCCAGTCTAGAAGTTCATTATTGCAGAATTTTGGTGAGCATCTGAGCTCAGGACTGATTGCTTAGTTGAGCATTTTGAAGAACTGCACAAGGCTTGATTTTTTTTTTTGGGAGTACGTAGGCAACCATCTTGATGCAACTGATTTGGAGTTAAAACTCACTTGGTCATCTATCACTTATCTTGAAGTAAGAGATGAACTGAAAATTGTTGTATTTAATGGTTTTTATTTTAATTGATTTGTTTCAGTTTTGTTTTTTTTTCCTTGTATGCTCTAGCCCTCCTTTAAAATAGGGATCTAGGGCTTATGAAAGACTAAGAGGTGCATGGTGTTGAGAATGGTTGAGTTGTAACCTCAAGCCGTTTTTTTTTCTCTAGTGCTAATGAAATCTCTCTTCCCGTGGACGTAGACCAATCGATTCAATGCCGAAGAACATAAATATTTTGTGTTTGATTGTTGTTGTGTGAATTTTTATGCTTCTGCATAATTTTCACATAACATAGTACATCGTCTTGTTTATTTTGATCCAATCCAATTTAAGTCAAAATTCGAATCAATTTTCAATCGATTAATAATTTTCGAGTTAAATTCATTAAATTTACAGTCATAACATAACTATGGCTGTTAACGACCCGATTTCGAGCCGAGTTGAGGTCGTTTCGACATAGGCTCGAAAATAAATTTGATTCAAATTTTGATCTGTTGCTCGGCTTCTTTAATCCAATCCCAGCCAAAATTTGAATCAATTCACAGCTCTAGTGTTAGGCATGCGAATCTTCCAATTTTTTTAAATGATCCTAACTGCAGGCAGCTGGGAAATCGTAATAAAAGTTGGACCAACGTGCTTTTTCAAATCCCAAACTCCATGATTTAAAGCCTCGGTACCAGCAAAAGAATATTTTGCAGCATGCTCCCCTTTCGATCGAAAGATATTGAAAGCATTCACACTGATAAAAGCCTGTTTCTTTCAAAAGTGAAATACCATGAAGCCCCAACATAAATTCATACTTTTAATGCTCAATAATGCAAGCCCCAGTACTAGAAATGTCTAAAGACAAATGCTACATGCTCTCTCTTAAACGCACCATGCTCATCTAAAGTTCCGAGAATGATTCCTTCTCCCAATCAATCACTCATTACATATAGCTTTGACATTTTTGATGATTTGGTTAGTTTTGGATTGAAAATTTTTTCTTTTAAATTTGATCTTTAGAGTCGATTTGATTGTGAAATGTTTAAATTTAACTATCTTAAAGCATTTGCATCAAGTTTAATTAATATTTGTTTTGTTTTGATTTTTTTTAAGGTCTAAAACTCGAATGAAATAATACTAATTAGTTGGGTTAGACAATAACAAACCTATGTGTACCCAAGCAAAAACAAAATCAATCTATTTAGGGTCTGTTAAAAAGTTTATGCTTTCGTGGAACTTAAAGTGAATTCTAATAAGTCTTATAGTTTATTTGTGGCGTATTTTTGAATTTCATACTAGGCCAATTTTTAATTGTCAACACCACTGGCTAGCTGACCTGACTAGCCATCATCCCTTGGCCATCACCCGTTGGTCACTTCCTTTACGTAGATTTCATATTATTTCAAAGAAAGAAAAAAACAATGTGTTTGTTTTACACTTAAGAACTGCAATATATCTCATATACACTATATTTGAATTATACTACATTCAATTTTTGGATAACCAAGCGGCCATTAAAATTGGTTTGGAGTTCAAGGTTTTCCATATTAATTTATATTTATTTTATAGTAAAACTGCATACAGTATTCTGATAGAAGTATATGCTCTTCTTTATGGATTTATGGTGGCTGTTTAATGGTATGTCCAATAAGGATCTGTTTAGTAAAATGCAAGTCGTCACTCTATAAGGTCCACCGATGAAGACGAGCACAACGAGCAAAGGCTGTTGAAAGTGGTCGACGGCAGCCGACCGACTGTGGTTGGCAACTATGAAATCAGAAAGTTTTTGTTGGCTCTTTTCAAGCAAGAATTACTTTGGACTTTGGCTCATACTCCCGGCCCAAGTTCAGGTCGTTTTTCATGAAGGACGTATGACTTTATTTATAGATTTTAAGAGCGCATCCTCCGTAAATAATGCATGTCTGAACCACTCGGCCAAGCGATTCAGAGTTATTTCTTTGATTGAGTAAATTTTTATCGACATTTAAATGCATTAATGCTGTCAAAATTGAGTGATATTGAACTCATGAGATTCGTCTCATGGAGATGTTCGGTTTTAGTGTAAGCTTGTCTAATTTGGAATTCATTTGACATTTTAATTAACCACAAAAGCCTCTAAAGTGATATAACAGTTTGCTTCAGACTTAATTTGACTTGTATTAGAGCAAATTTAGTGTCATTTAATTCAGCTTGTCAAGACAATCATTTTGACTACAAGTTTCCTTTAATCATAGTTCTAGACTATTTTAAATTTGAATCAGAATAACTCTGGCCCCAATAACATCTCAAGACACACACACACACACACACATATATATATATAATATTTTTTTGAGATTGGGACATATTTAATACTCATTGTATATGTTAGATTTTAAGCCCATTAAGCCCAGGATCTCTTGATTGAAAAGCTATCAATCACAAGACAAAAAAGTCCTGTTTCATTAGTTACATATTTATTATATATCTATGAAAATTTAATTATATTTTTGACTTTTTTGATACAATCAAGTATCTTCATATTACATGTAGATATTTTTAAAATTTAAAATTTCTTCAAAATAATTACAAATATCTTACTTTTTTTAGTTAATATTGTATAGTTAAAATTAAAACTTTTTTTGACTTGAATGTTTTATATCTTCAAAGTTTAGCTTAGTATGTTATTCTTAAAACAATTATATATGCCCTTATTTTTCATTTGACTTTGAATTATAGATACAATGAGTTAATTATAGACATTAAATGCACATATTATGGGCGTTGACTAACCTAATGGATAATAATCTTAGAAATTATTGTTATGGTTGTGTGATATATTTTGACTTAGGATTTTTCCAAAATTTATAAATGTTACATGTCACAATTTTAAAATTCTCTTGAGGAAACAAGGCAACGGTGCTCTACTTTATTATTTTAAATCTCTATTGAAAAAGCTCACTTTGGCTACCTCCCCTAGTTTGATCGGTTATGGGTGCTAATCTAAATGTTCTCACTCAAGTTTAGAACAAAAAACACAAGTGCTATTAGCCTCAATGCCTCTATTAATCAACATATTTTTTGTGGTAAGGACATGGTGAATAATTTTATAGAAAAAAAGTTGTAAATTTAATATCAAAATCTTTAAGCCAAGTAAGTTAAAAATTGATGATTAAATTAAGATATTCTGAATTAGAAGTGTATATAGAAATTTAGTCAAGGAAGAAGTAGTAGGCGAAGGCCGACTACCATAGCAAATGATTTCATTAACCTTGTCATTAGATATTCTCAAAAAACCCCATCCATTATGATCACAACATCAATTATTGATTTTTCTTTAATCTAGGAATCCCAATATAAAGAAAGTCTAATTTCTGCTCACATAGAAATGCATTCAATTCTTAATTTCTGTAGTGTTATGATGCTGAACATATCATAGAAGTAGTTCTAATAGAATAAGCCCATATTAAGCCATAATAATCATAAAATAAATTTACAGGAACAAATTGTGGATTGTAAAGTCTATCGATCATCTTAGCCTTACAAATAAAATTGAGTGTGTTGGCAGTTAGAGACCCATATCATCATTTTCCTTTGGCTGGGTACTTTCGTAATAAGAGAAAATATTTAGTTTATAATTAGCATTATTATGATGTATGAAATCTGAGATTAAATACCTAATTCTTTAATAATACATTTAAGAATGAAAAATCATTGACCATCAAACAAATACATCCAAATAATAGATCTAATAATTACATTTTACCAAAAAAACAACAAGAAACATTCGATTTCAACAACCAAACCTTGAAGTGAGTTTTTCCATGATGGATGAGCAATCCATAAAGTTAAGTTTTGTGGTAGATAAAGTAATTCTTAGATACTTCCACTGTAGGGGCAGAATAATTAATTCTTGCTAAGGATGAAAAAGAAGCATGGAGAGCCCCACACTACTAAAGTAACTAATGATGGATTTAGACATCTTGATTCTTAAACATGTGTAGCATGAAAATTCATTGAGGTTGTTTTTGATTTATTAAATGGTATATGTGTTAGCTTTCCAAAACATAAGTAAGCCGGTTAGCATAAATAAGATGGAAGATAGAGCTTTTTTTGCATCAAATAACATAATAAAGTCTCATATGATAATGAGAATCAATTATGCTATAGAATATGTTTCTCACAAAAGAGAAAAAGAAAAAAAAGGCAAAAGTAGGCACCCTTATCTTAGACCATTAGATGCTTTAAAATAGCCTTTAAATTTATTCTTAATTATTCTTAGTACAACCATTCGTCTAATTGATAAAGATGTTAGGAATTCACTTTTGAATCATTATTTGAGAAAGAGATTTTAAGTTTGTGTAGATCAAGCTTTTTGTAGGGGAATGCTTTGTGTAAAAAATTTCAGGGTTAACTCACTGAGTTGAACCTTCTAATTAATTCAATGGTAATGACAATTTTATCCGCTATATCTCTATCATGAACAAAAGTAAGCAAAGTATTATTGAAAAGCAAAAGAATAATAGGATTAAGTTTGGATGTAAAAGTTGTGAAGAGCATTGCGAAGGGAGATGGGTCGATAATCACTTGGACTTTTGACATGCAGTTTTTTTTTTGGGATTGCTGTAATTACATAATATTTCACTCTATTAGGTGTTTTCATCTTCGTTTGCAGCATTTAGGGTAATCACTAAAACTAAAAAAAAAAGAATTGTATAATATTATAAATCAAATTTTAATAAAACAAAAAATAATCCAACTTATTTTTTTATTTTATTGAAATTTTTAGTTTCAATAAATTTATTTCTACATCGTTGTTTCACACAAATTAAGGTTGTTTAGGGCGACTGCTGCTTGTGAAGTTGTTTCATCGTGAAGCAGTTTGACAGCTACAGTCAGATAACTGTTGTCAGAGTAGCAGCCAGTTTATTTAGATAATTTTTTTTATCGTAGTTATTTCTAATAAAAAAAATAATTATGAACTTATAAATATAAATTAGCTAAATAACTGCAGTTTTTAAAATAATTATAACAAAATTACAAAACCAACTTCAATAGTATAGAAAACATATGCATTAATATGTTTGCAATTTTCCTAATACATCAATTTTAAGACATTATTTTATGCATAATATCACAAAAATAAAATTACAAAAATAATAGGTAATGTTATAATAGCACTCATCTTCATGTCCAAACAAAGAGTCTTTGAAAAAACTTTTTCTATAACATCTCACCTGACTTGGATAGTATTTCGAGTGAACTCCTTTATATCATCAACTCATCAAAAAAATTGTCAATCTTCACATGCTCTATTTTTGCGAAAAAAGTAAAATATTCTCCCATAACTCCATCAACTTTTTGATTTGTATTTAGAACACTATGTACCGCAATGGCAATATAAACTCTTGAATCACTTGATGATCGTGAAGTCATCTTTCTTGAGATTGTGATAAATTTTGTTTTTAATTGATAAATTATACTACATATGTAATAGATCAATAAAAAAGATTAGTTTCATAATAATAAAAAAAAAACACATATAAAGGAAAATATGCAACTCTAAGTTATAACCTTAAAAAATAAAATTCCAAAGCATGGAAGAGAAAATATACATAAAAAATTCTTAATACATCTCAAATAGTAGACATCAATCAAAAAACTTTACAAAACATTAGTTGCATCTACTCGATGAATTCAGTAAAATTTTTGTAATATGTTCTCTCAACTGGATCATATCATGCAGACTCTTTATCGGATGTGTTGAAGTTATTTACACCAAAGTCCTCCTCAAGTAATCATTGTCCTGCCTGATCTTTGAATGCTTCTATAGATATGAATGTTGGGTCTTCATCTAAGACCCTGAAATCAACATCTTTTAGAGATGTTTGAATCCGTATAAAATTACGTGGAGCTATCATTGCAATAATGATCTTTATATGCTTTTCTAAAGAATATGTTAACATATCTCAAAGTATGACCCTATATTTTCTTCCATATCTCAAATATTGTTTCGAGGAGGACACTCCATAATAATGAGTATATTTTGTTGAACAATTCATTCCTCCATTTGATCACTTGGATGTTGAACTTAAAATAAAAAAAGTGGCATCTCATATCAGGAAAGGGCTTTAAGAAACCCCATTGCATTGAATATCCCAAATTAACGAGGTAATATTTTCATGAATAATAATATTATTAGTGCATCACTTCAAATTTAACTCCTCATATACGATCATGAGTCAACTTATTGGGCAAAGACATTAAAAATTTGTATTCACGTCATCAAATAACCAATTGGATTTGCGACTATCATGAGCATTCTATTCTCATCAAATAAGTAAGAAGAAAAAATACATATTGAAGTCACAAACTGCTAAGATATTCTATGTTACATATCCACAATATTTGAAATATACAATCCTATCATTATTCCCAAGTTCCAACGGGTGAATTGATATGTGTGCCATCAATTGTTTTTATATAATTTTATTTAAAATATTTATGATAATTTATTTTTGATAAAACATGCATACAAATTAAATATATAATACAATCAATATCTTGAAGAACAACATGTATCTCGTATTGTTATAAATTTATCTTGGTGTATGCCTAAAAATAGGGTCTATGGGTTTAAAAATGTTGTTTGAAATTCTAACCAAAGAGTTAACCTCAATATCAAAATATCTATTAACCGTCTTGGTTGAATGTTGGAATTGCTCGAAAGCATCACCAAAAGACTCATTATATGACATATTATATAAAACATTAGCTATTACTTACCAAGATGTAAATCGGGATGGCAAGTGATGGATAAACCTTTTTGTACATCACTTTTTTTGCTTTAAAAGTATAACCTAGTGTACTGAATGTCTCAAGGGATAATAAATTTCTTTTAAACTCTGGCATATGTCTAACTGAATATGAGTTGAAATCACCCCATCATTCATCTTGATGCTAATGGTTTGA
Source organism: Phalaenopsis aphrodite (assembly GCA_003013225.1). Taxonomy (NCBI): domain Eukaryota; kingdom Viridiplantae; phylum Streptophyta; class Magnoliopsida; order Asparagales; family Orchidaceae; genus Phalaenopsis; species Phalaenopsis aphrodite. The sequence continues at coordinate 2,198,413 of NEWO01000005.1, forward strand.
ATCTCAATGGAGTTATAAGTAGCTTAATTTTTATAATAACCTTCATGCCAATGACTTCATATATGAATCAAACCAATGTTTATCATGAGTTAAATATAAAGAACACCCAGAATCTATCATCCAATTGATCTAATTAAAAATTCATTTTATATTTTCCTTTTCAGAATTTTTACTCAATCATAATCTTGATTTCCTTCTAATTCAAAATTATTTCTATATTAACCTCTCAGAGTATCTCATCACTCAAATGCAACGCAGCTGTACTATATGTTAAGTCTTTGATTTTTCTTAATATTTAATGGCTCTAAGGAACATGTCACTACACTTTTCTGTCACAATGTTAGCTACTGTTATTAGGGTCAATAGAATTCTCATATGTTTCTATCAAATCAATAAATAAAAAATTTTATCAAATCTCTCAATATATAATTTAATAATTGAGAGAGATAATCAACAAAAAAAGGGTAAAACAAACAAACAAAGATTAAAAAAAGAAAAGAAAAAAGAATGCAGCTTTTGGTCTCCTTTCAAGCTAACAACTAATTTACTTTAGTTTAATAGCTTATGACATGACTAAGGCTCTACTTTCAGTCTCTGCTAACTATGGATGTTTGGGGATCAGCTTTTGTTCTCCTTTTCTTTCAGGGTAACAACTAAGTCGATCCTTTCCTATTGCCTGATTTTTGACGTTCTTTATCATCCATCATCATCGTATGTGTACCACATGCTTGCATTTGATGTAAAGCTTTCACCAACCACTTTTGCCTAGCATTTGCCAATCATTAGTGTTCGTCCACATTTGATGCTAACTATTTCGAACATCCACGAAAACCGCTAACAACGATAATTGACTTTCAAAATCTTCAATTTCATTTCTTATTAAAAAAATAATCTAAGTGACACTTTTTATCATCGACTTGCAACATAACTGATTATTCATGATTCAACGAAAAAAATGAGAATAAACTATGTTTCAAATCAAGGTAGGCCTGATCCCTATATGTAGTGGCAATTAGGGATAAATTTCTATTTCAAATTTTTTTAAATATATTTGATTTATATAATAAGCAATAAAAAAATAATAGATAATTAAGATTTATTTTTATGTTAAATTAGATAATTATAATTAAATAAATTTAAAGTGATCCCAAAGAATTTATTTTGAAGCCCCAACAAAGTAGAGCAAATGGAAACTAAAACCAAAGCAAATTGCATTAATTATGCACTTTTTGACTCATGGGATTAAGCCTAGCCTATATTGCTTTCATATTCGCATCACATGCAATGTGTAGAAAAAGAAGAGAAAACCACTTTCTCTTGCTCTATTTCACGCGTAAATCATTTCTCATAATCAATTCCTCTTCTTTAAGGTTCAAAGTCAAAATATAAATTGAATGGGGACAAAATTCAATTTTAAGACCTTGATAATTACCTCTAAAATTGGTATAAATTGAAGGATTATTTGTGAATTGTGACCACTTTTTTATATTTACTTTTAGTTTTAAAATTTATTATTTTGATGTCATAATATAAAAATATATGTGATTTGTAAAATATATGCCAATTTTAATTTTATTAAATAAAGCTAAGTTGAGTTTTGTGATCATTGATGTGAGACAACTGTGGCGATGGCGGCGGCGATGTCGCGAATTTGAATTGTGCATATTACCCTTTGGACTAATCTTTTCCAAAACAAGCTGAGAAAGATGCTGCATCATAGCTTATGTAGTTTTGGTTTTTGAATCATGATTTAGGTGGCTATTTATTAAAGTTGGAGGTTTTATATTTGAAATAAATTTCATTAAAAAGATAAGAGGTATCCACATACATACAACACAATTCTTATGTATTTACATATATAATAACTAAAATTTCATATTAATATTCATAACACTCAAATTTTTAACATCAACTATACGATCATTATTGATGTGTCATCAATAAATTCTTATCATGAGGTATGAATCTTGATGCATTTTGAATAATGAATAATCTAAATTCAAAATCAATGTGATATGGGCCCCGATCTAAACATACTATTTATAGTTAAGTTGATTATCTAACACGCACAAAATGGTGCAAAGCACGGGTGGCTCACGCTAGTATACTTGGAGTATCAGTAGTGTTAGGGTTGGAGTTTGATTGTCGATCCCACAGAGAATGAGGGGAACTCAACTTGGAAAAGTCCTAATCTACAATTGTCGTCTCTAGCCTGAAAGATTCAAAATACAAGTTCCATTTTAAGCCTATCCTAAAGTAACGAAAAATGGGTCTATTTTAGCAAGCAAAAGAAAGCTTGTAAGAAATTCAAGTTTCAAGAAGTTTCCCCCTTGAACTGATCTAATGGAGGATATAAATAAGATTAAAAATTAATATGAGTTGGCATATCCTTTATACCCTTCCGGTGGTATAAGGAAATTCGGCTGCAAGTATTTAATTCACTAAATCCCTCGATCAATCCAATTATTTATTCTCCTTGAATGTAGGCATAAACTCCAAGGTACTCTGAAGGGTTTATGTGGTTAAATTCTCTCGTTCCACTATCTTTCCTTCTGGATCGCACAGTTCACGATGGATGCTAACATTCCTACTGGCCAGATAGGAAGTAAATTAAGTGAACAACTTAACTCAACACTAATACAATCAAATATCATGTACATCACATAATGAGATTTAACTATATCCTACCACCATACAATTCAAAGGAGAAATAAAAGATCTATTCACTTTCGTCATGAAAACCATCCAATCAAACTTTGAATTAAACAAAGAGATCATGCACAGAGTCCTTCATAGAAATCTAATGGAAAATTCAAAACAAAGTGTACTTATCTTCTACTTTTACAAGCAAGATGGATTAAGAGAGAGAGAGCAGTGAATACACCTTTTGATACTTCTAAATCTCTCATCTTCTCAAATGCAAACTCCTGGCAAAGCTTCCCTTGACTTTTCCCACTACTCCTCTCTCAAGATTGACATAAAATAGTGAAAAAAGCCCCTTTAGTTTCGTATTCATCCAATTTATATCTCCTTCCAAGCAAATAGAATCAACTATTGCTAAAACCACCAAAATTTGTGTGCCGACGCTGGGGTGTCCAGAGGTAGCACCTAAGCACTGCATTCATTTGTTCCACAGCACCGAGACACTAATGTCGTGGAGCTTAGGCACTGCAATTCTAGAACCACAGTAACAAATTTCCGACGTCGTGTTTCCGTACGCTTTGTATTTTCTCCTAAAATCTGGCACCTAGGTGTTGTAAGCTGGAGCCCCAACGCCACAGATGCAGCGTTGACTTTTTGTTCTCTTTATTTGCGCTCCACAAGACTGTTTATGGCGCCTAGGCACCACATCACCACTCTGCTCCCTTTGCCTTATGAATCCTAATTTTCTCCTTGTTATTTGCATTTTAACACAAAATACATTCCAAAAATATAACATAAACATACACAAAAAATAAAGTTAAGACAATTAATAAGCATATTATACTAGCATGTCAGTATCTCGATAAGATAAACTCTATGACGATGATGAAGGTGGTCCAATTTGATTCTAAAGAAGCCTAGAAAAAAAACTTGAAGTGTAGTAGATCAATTAGAAGTTTAAATAATCTTAAAATTTGACATGCTTATAATCAAATCGAGCGGCTCGGTGAGATGAATCTAATGTGTCTAAGATCATTTAATTTTGGGGTCACTAACACTATTATGTTTTGAAAAAAATTATGTGTGAACAAGAGAATCAATGTAGATAGTTGATACGCCTAAAATATATTGTGTTTTTAGACACATTTTTACACCAATTTTTTAGATATTGCGCTTTAATGAAAGGTAATTTTGTGTTTTTCTTTCAGGAACAAGTAAGAAGGTGAAAAATGCTTAAAGGAGTGAAAAATAATCAAATTTGGAGCAAATATGTGAAAAATGTGCAAAAGGTTAAAAACACTTAAGCACCCGTTAAACAGAGAAGGCCGCGCCAAAGTGCCAGAGGCCCCGTGCTTAAGCGCCAGTGACAGTTATTGGATGAGTAAATTTGGTTTTTGTGAATTTTGAAGAGGTTTTTGAGACACCTATTGACTTAATAGGTGATTACAACCACCATGGACAAAAATTATTGTGAAAGGATGCAACTCTTGGGGAAATACATCGAATCAAGACACATTTTGAAGAAATACAAAGACACCTTTTTGAGAATTATAAAAGAAGGAAGATTGAGACTTTGAAAGATGTTATGAAAGTACTGGGAAAGTTTTGAAAGTTTTAAAATTGGGGAGTTAGTTGGAGAGATTTTCAGGCAGCACATATTTATCCTTTTTTATTTTAGTTTTACATTGAGAGTGTTATAAAAGAGAAGAGATTCAAATGAACTTCAAGAGTTTGATGGAGACTTGAGATAAGTTTTTATCTTTTGTTTTAGACTACTTTTGAATTTAATTAAGACTTGTTGTTGATTTGACAATGATTTCTACTTTTAAACTAAAGTGTGGTTTTATTTTCTCCATGGATTTTGAGTAGTTTTCTTTATCTTTTTTCTTAAAATGATAAGTAATTAAGTGTTGGATGGAAGTTGTGAAGAATATTGATCTTTAATGTTGAAAGAAGTTGTGATGATTTAAATTCATGTACTTCATTTACTTCTTGATTTGGCCAATCCAGATGTTAAAACTTGTTGTGAGAACATGTAAGAATCGGGCTGGTACTGTCTCAGTCAATAATTGGAAAGAATCACATGAGGTTGTATGAATGAGAATGTAGTTCATATGATTGAGTGCAAATTAATAGGGAATTATTCATTAAATGGTGTAGAGTTAGAGGACTTTAAAGTAGTAATTAAAGCCCCCAACTTAGTTTCTTATTTATGTTCTGATACGAGATGTTAGCCCCTAGGTGGAGGGAATCGATGGAACTTTAGAGTGAGAGCTAGTATCTTCCCTGCCTAGTCGGTCTTCAGAACTATTCAAACTTTAAATTAGCCAATGTTCTTTATAGCATCTCTAGTAAGGGTAAAGAATATTATTGCTCCTATTTGACACAACACAGTATGCATACTTTCACAACATAATTTCTATACTTATTACTGATTCATGATAAGGAGAAATATAATTTTATATTTAGTGTTTTTCTTCTAAAAAACTCAAGTTATTTTTTTAAGTTTGTTATCTTTTTGTTAAAATATTAAAATTACCAAAAATGTTTAAATTTTCATTATTGCAAAAAAGTTTTTAGTTTAAATAGTTGTCTTTTTAAAAATAGAAAGTTTTCCAAAAAATGCATATTGCATATCTTCCCTGTGGGTTCGATATTCAAGACTTAATCAAAAATTCATATATTACTTGATAACGATATGTATACTTGCGTAGTATCCCAATATATATAAATTAAAAGTTAAATTCTTATTTTTCTTCAAGATCAAGTTTTTAGTTTTGTTGCGAAATAAGGAAATATAAGTGAAAAATATAATCAGAATTATTGCTATATTGTTGCATATAAGCAGTTTCAGAATCAATAGTCCTATAGTGTTTTGACGTCCTGACTAAATTTATCAAATTTCCCCCCTTAAAACTATAAATAAGGCCCCATTTTTCATTTGAAAGGAGAGGAAGAAATGATAGTTGACTACTAAAGCTTAACTGGTCACCTGAGATCCCGACCAACCACGAGAGTTTGCAGCCGACTACCATAAATTGTGGTCGTTGTCGACCATCACCAACATTTGTTATAGCCAACTATGCTTGTTATATCCTCCAATTATGATTTTAGTATACAAACTATAAATTTTATAGCCAACTACTACCATGTAGCCACCAACTGCAATTATTGTAGCCAAATTATAGCTGTAGCAGCTAAGCTAGTATTATAAAGATGTGAATGTATGATTTTGTAATCCCATCCTTTTCTAATCCTAGAAAAAAATGAATCTTCCTAATTTCAATTTTCTAGTATATTGTTTTCATTGAGCCAGCCATTTTTCCCCTTTTGAATGTTTCTTAAGTAAGAAATTCATGTGTCTTTCACAATGATTTTTTTTTTTTTTGAATGTAATTGATCTTTGTACAACGTCAAAACGTTAAATTAGCACTCTAACATCTCAAATTTTCTAGCACGTAACAATTAATTAAATTTTAACAAAAAATGAAATATACATTTTTATTCATGAATCTATGACACCAAAATTTTAAGTGTAAATATCTAACAAGGGCATGACAAAAAAATATTTCCCTTTAGCATGTAAGGACAACAATTAAAGTAGTCCTTCGAGTTTCAATATAAATTTTAAGAATCAGTTAATAGCGGCAGCTACCAAATAAATGATGCAACATATTTCATAAATACACTCAAAATATCTTCAATATTTTAAACTACCAAACTTTATGTAAACCTTTGAAAAAAAAATAGTACACAAATAATTATTCAACACTCTCTTTATTTGTTGCAATGGGAATGCTGTTTAGGTGACATTCCTCTAGCAATATGCAATACTTTTGCTTTCTTAAGCAACAAAAGCTCATCAACCAAATCACGTTTTAGTATTTGCATGCAACAAAATTCCACAATTTGCGGAAAATGGGGACTTCAATTACATAAAAAATTAAAAATAATGCGGCAATAATTCAAAAATTGCCCAACGATATTCATGCGAGATTGAGAACTTTCAACTGCCGAGCAAGGGACAAAATTTCTATAATTAACTCCTTATAAAATCATTTGGAGAAATGGTTAGAATTCATTGAATAGGCTTGAAAATTTACAGCATATTTGAAGATTTGTGCTCAGTTGCTGAAGCACGAGTCCTTGCATGTAATTAATAGGTTTTTAGCCAATTGAAGCGAAGAAATTTTTTAGAAATTCTATGCAAGCATTTTGTCCTATACATTGCAATAACATTTCATAGGAAGACATAAAGGTATCGAAGGTGGATTTAATTGGCCACAACCAACAGAGCTTGTTATATATATATAAATTTTTTTTAAAAGGTTGACCACTGATCAACCCCATAATCTGACTGAGATGCGGACCCTCCTTCCAGAAGATGTGCAATTCGATCATACGCAGAGATTGGACCCCTGACCGAGGGACTTACACCAAATGCCGCAACTAATGAGCTATGCTAAGGC
>NEWO01000005.1:2217240-2265842 GCA_003013225.1 Phalaenopsis aphrodite
TATGCAAGGGCACTCATAAGATCAACGGTCGCTTAGCGGAACTCCCACCTAACATTCTTTGAAGATCTTTTGACTAAAGGAAGGTTGCCCATTATATTACGATAATGTACCATCTGTCTGATGAAATAACCCTGTATAAGGACAATGGGTCTTAGGGTCCGTTCGGGGCAGCTTATTTGGTGCGGTGGCGTTTTGAAAACGCACCTGACCTGTTTGGGTAAAGTGCGTTTTGGCAGCTAATGCGTTTTCAAAACGCTGAAATAACAATTTCACACCGTACCTATCTAGGTGTGGTGGCAGCTTTCTGGCTGTGGTATGACTATTCCAAAATAAAAATAAAAATTTGTAGTAGACACCGCACCAAGCTTATCGGCATATTATTTTTAATCAACTAATCAACAGATTATTCAATAAGTTGCAGCTGCCCCAAACAGATCCTTAGTGAGGGGCTCCCTCAGAGAAGCCAAAAGAAGATATGTCAGTCGGTCGAATGTCTTTTAGCCGATCGAGTGACCATCAAGCCAACAATTCGAGCAATTAAGAATATGAAATGACACCAGTAGCAATTACAAGTACGAAACAAGGCTAGCAGCATTTACAACGGTCAAAGGATGTCAAAGTTGATTGCTAATATGTAAATCTGTAATGGCTCATAAATTCATTGTAATATTCTCATTAAGTGAGAGACGATCATGAAATTTATTAGACACCTCTTGTGACTTATAAATAGGGGTTATTTCTATAGGAAAAACTACTGAATCTATTTCCAGGGAATTAGTGTTATTTGTTACTTATTCTCTACTCTCATTCATTTGTCATCGCTCATTCCTCTCATCCGCTCAATGCTCTATTCCTTGGGTGTGACCCGAAAGTCATTTTGGGATTCAACAAAACTTTAGTGAAATCCTAACAAATTTAAAATACACTAAAAATAATAATAATAAATGTTGAGTTTAAAATTCATTGAAAATTTACTCTAAATTTCTTTTTTTTTGTCAAAAAGTACTTGTATTTCATTTACTAACGCTGCTTATTTAGAAAAAAAATTAGCCCCTAAGCAACTGTAATATCATAATTTACATATTTCGTAAAAAGAGAGAAAATCTAAATAAGAGAAATGTCATGGATTTTTATACAATAAAAGATTTCTAAGTAAAAAATAAATAAATAAACTTATCGCAAAAAATTGTAATAATAGAAAATATAAGCATCACAAGTTTTTACAGCCCTATAAACTTGTAATGCATAATATAAAATTAATTTAAAAATTACATAATCAATCCTTTTCTTCGTTGTGAAACTTAGAGAGGAACTATGGTTAAAATAATACTGCAAGAATTAATGTTATTACTAAAGTTAGATTGCATTATTACTAATGGGTCAGGTCAATTAGAGCATGGGTCCCATTTTCCCCACTATGGATATGCCTATGAGTGTTTTATTTATACTGGTTAAAGAATTAAGCTTTCTAGATGAAAAAAAGTAAATAGAATAGACTGATTTCTTAGCTTCTGTTGAATTTGGATAGAAGTTAAGGACATATTTGCAAGCTCAAATCAAGTTATGATCAACTAATTCATTATAGAACTTGACCAAGCTTGAGATTGGATAGGTTAATTCCAAGTCAAAGAATTGAATTAGTTCAAGATTGTATTTTCAACTACCATATATATTTAGACCAAATTGTGTGTACGAAGTTGTGTAAATACGGTATGCATAAGCTGTGAAAATTGGTGTAAGGGAGAAATTAGGTTTTACTTGTCAACCAAACTTGCTTTTAAAAAAAGTATCATAACTCATTCAGGGCGAGTTAGTAGAAGAGGCCTCAAGTTTATGGTGAAGATAGATTCATTAGACTTGCAAAGAGTTGAGATATAATGGATCTATGGTATTCATGAATGGACCTAACATGAAGAAAATATTAGTATTAAATAGTAATGGAGGTAAACCAACTTTTTCTTATAGATTTACACTATCATGTGAGTGTTAATGAGATGATAACTCTCAATGTACTGTAGTATTGGTAGGGAGGTGAGTTTAATGGAATTTAGATTTGAGGACCAAAGTGGTTGGATTTATAAAAATAATAATTATCCTATTTTGTTAAACATCCATGCTATGAACATGAAAATGATGGCACTACATTGAATTGTTGTTCAAATCCTAATTTGTTTTAACATAGAAAAAGTTGCTAAAAATACTTTGTATTTTATGCTTATTAGTTATGAGATAATTAAGAAGTCTAGATAAAAGAGTTAAGCTCTATGATGAATAATTATTATTGGATGGATGATTATATGGGGTAGAAGGATCCCTATAAATGATGTCAAGCTTAATTAAATGTGTGTGACATTGTTTTCCCTATTCTTTTTTGATCCTACACATAGAATCAATCAAGTAAATGGAAGAACAAGATATGAGATTATTTATATGAATAATCTATGAAAAAAAAAATCATAAGTCTTTGTCTTTTGAATAATGATCATTATTATAAAGTGAGTTTTATGACACCACACATTTCATTATTAAAAAAATCATAAGTCTTTGTCTTTTTAAATGTGGAACAAGGCATCAATACACTATATGTGAATGAGCTTTTATATTATTTTAGAAATATCAATAATTATACAAAAGAATGGTGATTAGTATAACTAATATTAAAAATTATTGTATTATTAGGAGTAGGGTTGATGGAGGCAAAGGTTATTGCATACTTATAGATAGTAACATAAGATTTTTTGTGGTATAGATGATGTAGATGACCATTATGGTGATGATATTTATCAATAATGATTGAATGAGTGAATATGACTAAAATTAGTGTAGGATAGGCTTATTTAGTTATGTTGTATTATATATTCATTGAAGTAACTTTTTTTGAAAGGATTAACTTTTAATGTTATAATGAGGTCTCCTTATAGAGTTTCTCAAAGGATCAATACTTTTTTGAAAACTAAATAAATTAAACAAACAAAATGAATATAAGATTATTTAGAGATTTCAAGCAATGAATTATAATCTTCAAGCAGAACATTCCTAAATAGTGAAAGTCCAAACCTTTAATAATCAAATCATAAGTAGATGATGCTATCAATATGTTGTGTCAACTAGCTTGCTTTGATCACGATTAAAAAGTGCAACATATTTTGGTAATACGGTAATATCAAGTATAAGTTACCAATAATATTTACAATAATCTATTTGAATATAATATATCATTGATAATGATTTTGCATAACAATTATTTGTAGAATAAAATTTTGATAACTAAATTGGTGAAATTATCTTAAAAATATTATTTGCCTCTTGAATGAAGTCTTGCAAAATCTTTAATAATATCATGTCATATTTATATAGCTCAATTAATTTTCTTTTAAAGCGGAACATTCTTAGAATAATAACTTAGATAACTAACTCATGCATTAGGCAAAGTCAGAAATTTAATAGCTTCAAAAAAAAAAAATTTTGTAGAAGAGATTATACTATAATAAGTGCCCACTAATATGGCCAAAGCTTGTATGTTTGCTACTTATGGTGTTGATGATGGTGGATGTGGCATGCAATAAAAGAGCCAGCTTGGTTAGGTCAAGTAAGTATTACCTAAGTGAGGCTAATGCTCCATAAATAGTTTGTCTTTGGGCCTTCAGTATGTTTATTTTTTTATTATTCTAGTGCTTACAAACTCAAAACATCGCAATGAATCTTAATCAGGAGTTTTCATGTTATTGTGAGCATGCCTTAGCTATGTTTTAATCATTCTAAGTATAATTGGTCATCAACTTGAATCTTTAATTTGCTTAGATATACATTTACTCTATTTATATTTGTGTTTGATTAGAAAAAAGTTGTCAAAATTTTTACAACGTATATGTGCATTAAATTGCAATGAATTTACAGAACCATCATATTCTTATGTTTCAAGAAAACATATGAAACAAGACTAATACAAAATGCAATAATACTTTTTGTTTAAATAATAAACTCGATGGTCTATTCTTAACTCCTTAAAAATATTTATTTTCTGGTGCGGCTATTTTGGTATACATTAATTTGTAGATATAATATTTAATGTCTTATTTAGTCGCCTTTATATGTCCTCCTTCATGGGTATGAATCATTGGAAAATTTTATAAATTGATAATGTGAAGTGAGATAAACAATAATAGTAAAGATTAGATTACTAGCAAATTTGACCTCTAATAATAATCTTCTTTAAACCATTTTTGTGAAATGCGGATTTGAGTTTTCTAGCTCAATTTGATCATAATTTGAATTAAGCTTAAATCATTAACATTTTTCTTAAAAAGCTTAAAATCCAAAGTACTGGTTTTCCATATAAGGTCATAAAATCTTAGCAATAGTTTTTTATGATCTTGCCCTACTAAATTAGCTGGCAAATGTTATAACTTTCCTCTATAAGAATCTTAATTTTTATGTATGAAAATTGCTTATTGAAGGCTTTGTGTTTTAATTTATCTTATAGATTCTTTTTTTTTTTTTGCATTTTTATAGGACAACAACTTAATTTTATATATATATATATATTCCTTGCAAAATATGTGCAGGGGAATTTTCATCCACTTTGTTAGTCTTGTCACATATTTTTGACCATTTGAGAACTTAAGCTCATAGCATTTGTCAATTCAATAAGATTTTTTTTCTTCTAAATATTGACTTTACAATATAATCTCTTGTTTTAAATTTTAAATAAATTGTGGCTCTTATCCCTCCAAAAGATTTTTCTCCTTCTGCAATGTTGATCCTCTTGCTTATTATAATAGATTTCAGTATCTTTTCATTAAGATTCAAGCCTTACTTTTGAATTATTATATCACATATAGTTCTATCTTTTAATCCTCCAACAAACAATATCAAACAAGCACGATTTCATATTTTTTAACAACTCACAATTGGTTCATAAATGTTGATAATGGCAAGTGGTGCTTTAAAAACTATTATATATATATTTTTTCTTATCACCTATGTAACATATGTAGTCCACAAATTATTAGTACGATTTATCTTTTTATTTTATAAGCAAAGGTCTGTGGTTTTATTATGAAGCAATACAAATAAACACCATAAGATTAGTGAGTGGAGGAGAAGAAAGGGTCGCCAGTCCCTGTTCATGCTCCGCTTGATTTATTTTTAAATTTTCACTCGCTCCCACGCCCTCATTAAAAGAAATTGCATCTATATAAATTCTTAACTACTAAATCAGTCGTAAATGTGCACTTACTCATGACATAAAAATTAATGGATGTAGTTTCACACTGTGAGTTTGCGGGTTTGAATCGTGCATAATACTCTTTCAATTCACGTTCCCAAAAAAAGGGTCAACAAAATACACACTATACTTGTACTCTTGTAATGAGTGATGAAATGAAAATATAATATTGATAATAATATGTATAATCGCTATCAAAATCACATCATATAACATATTTTTCTAGCTTAAATTTATAGTGAAGATAATTTTGGCACAAATGTGACATGAGTATTACCTATCATGTATGAAAATGAGAAGTAGAAAAGTTGACGAGGCCCTCATCCTTGATGCAAGGCATGAAAGGCATCCCGCCTACCTGGCCAACATCATTAATTAATGAACATAAATTAGTCAAATATAGGTTTGCATGGACTATGTGGCACAACGAGGTTACGTTGTAACCACTCAATTTACATCATACACCTATGTCGACATTATAAAAGCAATGAAACTTATACAATCATCAACTTTAAACAAATCTCATGATATGGAAAGAAAAAACAAATTTCAAATCCAATGATCCTAGACCATTTGTATGATGGACATTTCAATGGAGCACGTGGAAGTGCATGATGATCCCCACTTTAAGCTTTAGGGTTCAAAAAATAATTTTTTCTAGGCTGACAATTTTCGGAAGGTTTGACTTTATATGAGAATGTAAGATGAGTAGCAATAAAATAGTAATTAATAATTTAGACAATTATTTGGATGAAAAAAAATGAGATTTCACTTGATGAGATGAGATATCTGGTGAGATATGATCAAAAGAATTCATCTTACTTTGTGTACAATATTTTCTTTGAGATCAAGTGAAGTTAAGTTGAATAGGGAATCTAAATGATCAGGCGTCAAAAGAGATTAGACTTTCTGAAGTTAATTATACTTGAGGATACATCCAAAAGACGCTTTTGATTACTCAAGTCTAATTTGTATTTTAGTTTGGTTGAGTTAACATTAAGAAGAAGAATGACACAAAGAATGTTATCATAAAATAAGAAACTATATTTCAAAACCAACTAGTCCCTATGACAAAAATGTAGCAACATAATTTAGTGAGACAATTGTCCCTCTACATGAAATATCTATGCAATAACAATTACTACATGACCAGAAAGACTCGAAATAGAAGTACGACAAGCCCAAATGATGATGGGTAAGAATTAAGAAAAATTAGAATGTAATAGAAAGAAACATACTCATGATTTTTGTGGACCCATCATCCTAAGTTGTCAAGTTAAGATCACTTAGTCATGGATATTACATACTCTATTTGGCCTTGAGATGCCCTATCAAAAAATACAAATTACATCATCTAGAGCTAACCTTGTGATTTCAAATCAAGAAAAAACTATTAAGATTTTTAGACAGATGAACTTAAAAAATAAAAATGCATGAAAAAGGTTATATTCTCTAGAAATACAAGGACCGTTAATGAAATGAGAGAAAAGAGAAAGCCCAACTAAGCACAGCCAGAGCTACTCAGTTAGTCAAAAATATCATTACCTAGAAGTTAGGATGCTTAGGCATATCAATTAAAACTATGTTTATATAAAAAAAAAGTTGTAAAATATACCATGTAAGCTAACTTGTCTTTTAAAAAGGGGCACCTCTATATGCAAGTAGGCCTAGCCATGCTATAAATATGCATTAGTGCTTGGGAGTTTTAATCATTGTCAAACTCTACATTGTAGCTCATTTAAGAGACACAAGGTGTACAATTTAATATTTAAAAGTGACTATTAAAAGCCTTAAATTTTAAGGAAATCTTTTTGTAAGTTAAGTTTATGTTGATTATCAATTTACAGAAGTTTGTTGGAAAAAAAAAAATTATGTGAAGAGCCTATTATAATTAGATGATTTCTAAGAAAAAAACAACTCGAATTTTTAAATCAATTAAAAAAAAAGTTGTCATGGAATTCTTAAATCAATTAAAAAATGAGTTGTTTACAAGCATAAATGATCTCCCCACTCCTATTTCGTTTTCATGGAATTCATCATGTATATTTTGTACCAGAATACTATTGAATTATCCCGGAAGCTCTAGATATAATATGCTACAAGAAGTATTCTTAGATCCAAATATTAGAATATATTTGATTGAGAATTTGGTTGTACCTTATTTTATTTATATAATTTTTCTAATTAAAAGGATGACTTAAGATAATCAGTGTTAAATAGGTCATTATAATATAATAAAAATTTAATAAAAATATATATATATCATAAATAACTATGTGAGAAAGAAACCTAAACTAAAATTTTTAATGATATAACATATGACTCATAAAAAAGGACGAGTAATGGTTGTACATCTAGCACACGCAAGAAGAATATCTCTATCATAGTGCAAAAAAAAATGTCAAATCAGCTATGCTTTACACAAGCAATACACATATTCTAACTAAACACATAAAGCCAGAAGTAGTGTTGCAAATGATTTTCTAATAAATGACAACCTAATTGCAACATATATGTATGCTAAATGGTTGTGGTGAGCTACCAAATCAGCTCATCATAGGAGACTTATCAAATTAAAGCTCATCACTTTACTAATAGATTTATTAAAAATTAATTTTGAAAATGTATTGATATGTTTGAAAGAGATTTACGAAAGATAAATATGTATCCAAATTTCAATGGACGTTAACTAAAAAAGTTTTCAAAATTTAGCCTTACATACGACTTAAATACTCAAATTATTTGTAAAAAAGTTAATTAAAATGATATACCCTAATTTATGTGGATGCCTAAACAATCATATGTGCTTTATTTGTGATAAGCTTATTTAATTTCTAGATAAACCATCATCAAATAATGGTAATTAACTTATCATTAATAAGTTAAGTTTTAGAACTAAATGGTTTGTTTCCAATTAATTTGTTCTAGCTTATATAAGTTAGAACAAATTTATATATTAATAAGTTAAGCCTTAAATGACATAAAAGAGATGCATGGTATCTTATAGAAAATTTATTGTAAGTGGTCTATACTATGCTAAATATAATTTAGTCTTGAATTTCTAAGAAAAAAACCGTTTAAAATGTAACTCAAGTAAAAATTCAAAGTTAAAGGAAGAAATTCAACTTTTTTAAATTGAATGTAAATGTAAGAATAATTGGATAATAATTTTAATTTTTTTTTAATTTATGAACTCGTTGTTTAATTGAATTAATAAATTGCTTAGACACCTTACATCAACTAATACTATATTCCAAAATCTTAACTGCATATTAAAAAATATTTAATATTTTTTATTATATTCAACTAAATGGCGAGTCATAAAAAATATCAAATAAGATAAAAATTTACTGAAACTAATTAGGCATATTTAAAAGTTAACTTTTGACTTTAGAAAGCTCAAATCAAGCCTTAATTAATTAAGATGAAGAAAATATGATTTTTTTTTTCAGAATTTTAAAAAATAAGCATTTGAATAATGAAATTTTATAACACAATGTACGAAGAACTTATGTATATGAAATTGTAAACATGTGCTTATGCATACAAAATGAGTATTTTCAAAATATTGATTCTTTTTAAAATTATTTGAAAATAGCACATAATTAGGAAAATATCAAATAAACCTGCAAAAATCAAAATAAATTATAATGTGCAAGAAAACAATTAAAATGATGTGTATAATGAAATTCATTTATGGACAAGGCTATTCAACCACGAAATTTAGGTTTCTAAATTACTAGATGAATGTACATATTGGTATTAAATACTAATATATTAGAATAAATTATAATTAAATAAAATTTCAATAATTAAAATTTATCTTAAATAATATATCATATAACTATAAATTATTGAACAAGTTTATATTTAATCCATTTAACTTTCTAATTCTTAAAAAAACTCAAATTTATTTATTTTCACAAATTCAAACAAATCTAATCGACTATTAACCAAATCAAATCAGAGTAACTCATCGAGTGCATTGGCTAGCTAATGTGTACATAACATTGCCGCGCTCTATCGTTCTAAAATTCAAACAAGTAGCTTTTCCTCTTTAAAAGACTTCTGTTGGCGTGATTATTTGGCTTCATTATGCTGCTGACGAAATTTGAGTCTCAGAAACGCGTGAAAGAGGAAGAAGAAGGAAGCTGATGTTGGCGTTGCTTTTCGTCAAATTTGATGGCCGGCTTTATGACTTCAGAGTTCAGACTCAAAAAAACGGGAGAGATGTAACAGACAGCAATTACTTTTCCCATTGAAGGAAGACAAATTATTTCCTTCATTCTATGAGTCAATATGCTTCTGTTATTTCATACCAAATGTTTGTTGTGTGAATACTTTCCATTTTGTCCCATTGCTTCTTTATTGTTGAGTTGTTTTTTTATTTCTTTTTTCTTAAGAAGTATCAGTATTCTTGTTTTGTAGTTTTGCTAGTTATTTACATTGAACTTTGGTGGATTCAAAATAACTCTTTAATTTGTATGTTCGAATGGGATTATGTTTTACGAAAAATTATTTTACATGTGGATATCAGTATGTATGGATAACAGTGGATGCGGAGAACACGTCACCACATTTTCACGTGTATGTGACAGCAGACTCTTTGTCATTCACCGTTATTTATACATGCAATATTCATACATAAAAGCTTTTTCTATTCTATATGATAAAAAAATTATAAGAAAAAGTTGAATATTTTTTTTCTATGAATCAAGCTTGAATGAAGATAACTGAACAATGCAAAACCTCATTGTGATTATTAGTGTATGTTAAATTAACTTGGACTTATTGGAGTCAAGTTTTGAGCTCGACAATTTTAGTGTATAGTGATTCATTTGTGATTTGATTCGACTCAAAACCATTGTATGTTTACATATACTTGATGTGCCTCCTATGAAATAATAATTGCTTCATTGTTTGATATTTTGTTGCTCATGTAAATTTAATTGGATGTAATATATGCAAACTTAAGTTAATTTTCTGATAAGATTGAGTTGAGCGAAATACACTAAGTTAGCGTTCAAGTTAGGACAAAACACAATTGAACTTGACTCATTATCAACCTTAAATCAGTCTACAATGATGTCTAACAAATCTTAAAATAGGGTTGTTGACGATCCGATTTTGAGACAAGTTGGGTTGGGCTCAAAATCAGCTCGAATGGATTGAGAGCTGCTCAGAAATGCCTCGTGACTCGTTATATATTCAATATCGAGGTAGCTCAGCTCAAAATAAAATTAAGCTCGATCAAGATCGAAATCTAAACGAGCTTGCTCCTGTTAAGTTACTTAGATCCATTCCAGCTCAAAATCAGCTTCTTCCAGCTCCAAATTGGCGCATGGCTGGTTACATGCGATTTTATTTAGTATTATTTGTATATTATTTATAAATAAAAAAATTGTACTTCGAGCTGATTTGGAGGTTGTTCGAGTCGATCCATGCATGGTTTAAAATCAGTTCGAAAAAAATTTGATCCAAAGTTTTTGGCTCATAACTCAGCCCGTCTATTCTGGTTCTGATCCGATCTCCATCGGGGCCAAAATCTGAATGGTTTTTCGAGTGATGAATGTTCTCCGAGCTAAATTCACCGCCCTACTCGAGATGAGTTCCAACGTCTTATAATCCATCTTTAAAAACAGATTGATTTACCTATATTTCTAAAATAAAAGTAACCATATATACATTTTAATTTTAAGCTTTTGAATTTCATGAATGTCCTTTCAGTTTTAATACGAGTTTGATCATAAAATACGCAAGTATCTGCTTTACTGAACTTCCTGAAAGTTGCAGAGATTATAAAAATTGTCAGCTACTCGAGAACAATATTTTGTGCAAAATGCCAATTTTATTTCAATCACTCAAAACTAATTTAACTAACAAAAAAATTTTGGCATCAGAGATTATTTTAGGGTCAAAATAATCAACTTATTAAGATAATTCCAAAGTCCTGAAAAAAAAAGTATTAAGAATTAAGGGAACATGGAACCAACCCTCTGAAAAGCTCTCCACATAAGCATCATGGATTTCAAATAATCTTCATTGACATCTACTTTATGAGTCGTTTGTAATAAATTATTGCATATGAGGAGATGACATTTCGGTGCACAGATAAAAGCTAACTTCAAACTAAATCAATAAATCTTCATAAATATATTCAAATCAATTTCATTCAGAGAATTGATCTGTTCTCACAAAATTTTTATCATCAGGCATGAATCTCAATGCATTTTGAGCAATAAAAATTCCAAATTCAACTTCAAGATCATAAAAGTTCCAAAAGTTAAACTTAGTGTCTTCACATGACAAACTAAATGATGTTAAAAGTGATACAATCCAAGACAAAATAAGCACATATCAAAAACTTGAAATATTATTAATGATTTTGGTACATTAATTGAAAGACTAAGAAGTATCTAAATTTGGTCTATTTATAGTCAAATCAAGCTCAAGGAGAGGAATCAAATGAGTCCAAGGTCATTTATAAGCTAACGTTATTAAGGGACTTAAATCTTAAAAAAATTACATGTGAGTAAGAGAATCTTTGTAAACTATCTGATGAAATGCTTTGAAAAAAAACCTAAATTTTTTAAAATGTTTCTCTTAAAAATTACAAGCAGGCCCCCCATTTTTCACTGGAATGGGGGACGAGAAAAGAAGGGTGAGTTCACAATTAAAGTATTACTCTTGAACATAAATGCAGGTGAACCAACACCAGGTGTTATTGGCCAACACAAGCAATTATTGCATCCAACTATGATGGTTGTAGCCATCAAATATAGCTCATACAACCAACTACGACCATTATAACAACCATTTATGTTTTTTTTGTAGCCAAGTGCTACTATTGTAGCCACTAACCACAGCTTCTACAACCAAGTACAGTTTGTTGTAGCTACCAACTACAACTTTTTACAGCAAACTATGATTGTCATAGCCACCAACTATATTTTTTGTAGCCAGATCCTGTTATGTTAGCCACCAACTAGTGTGCTTGTAGTCAATTATGATTGTGATAATTAGTTATTGTACTTTCAACTTCCATAATACAAGAGAAAAGTGAAACTATATAATTACAATTTTCTAATTGACCACTTTTATTGGGTCATGCACCATGATTTTTTCTCTTTGAAGAGTTTTCCATAAAAAAATATGGTTTTCGTACTTCTTCTTATCTATGTGTGCTGGAAATTTATATTGAACTAAGGAATAAGATTTCTCCTTCATTAAAAAATTCTTAGTATGCAACAAGAATATTGATATTTTGCTTTATTTGAAATCACAATATCAAGTTCTATAAGCATTATATTGATCTTGTAATAAAAAATTTTGCTACTAATAAATACCATTGAATCATTATTCACACTTGAAGGTCAAGTCCATGACCATTCAAATAGTCTAATTTATGGGTAGAAACATTTGGTCATACTTTTATACAATGAGATCACAATGTTCACTATCTATTGCTATTAAGATTAAAAAAACTTTTTAACATATTTCCATACAACGATAGAAATATCCCTTTAAATTTTTTATAAAATTCAAGAGGGATTTTCTTATCTGGATCAAAGAAAGTCCTAGAATTTTAACCACCGCCTGAGATTATTTACACTCATTTCTAGCGATTCCACATCTATCTTAAACTGGATGCTTGTCACCTTTTGTTCATATAGTTCCTTTTTTTCTAAAATATGGAATTAACTTATATTTATTTATTTGTTAACATCAGATCATGCAATTATTCTTTTAAAAGATAGGACACTCGTTGTTTAGTTGCCCATTTTGTTAGAGTTGTACCTTCTCAATCCCTCTTAAAGAACGAGGTTGTTCGAGCTAACTCGCCCTACACTTTTTTTTTACATAGCCCCTCCTTTCAGAAGGAGAGCTATCATATGATAACTTCTTCATTTTCTTCAAGTCATGTGATTCCTTGTCCAATAAAAAATGAAAAGGCTTGCTTGTATCGATTCACTTGGATTCTTATCAAAGAGTCCTTCCTCTCCTTTCCAAGTGAGCAACTTCAAAGGTAAACTTGTTTACTATCTTTAAGTTATATAGGCCCTCTCTTAGGAAAGGCCTATTTGTATTGATTGTCATTCTTCACTCTAGTTAAGCTATTCTCTATCACGAGAAGAAAAATCATTTAACTAATATTAGTTAGCTCAATGGTTTTCCTATATTCTTTTTCTTTTTCCTCAACTCAGGCCATGTCTAGCCCTATAAGTGAATTGCTTTGATTACCTTCAGTCCCTCAATATTCTTATCATATCACCCACAGATCTCCTTAGAATTGTTTTATCTTTGTCTTTATAAAAAGGACCATTCTTATTTCATTTATCTATCTCTATGAGACTCCACTTCTAAAGAAAGATTATTAAGTAATGTCATCTCCACTTCTAAAGAAAGATCAACAAGAATGGTTTTCTATGCTACCTTACACATCATCATCATCAAATCATACCATCTTTCTTTAGAAATAGGATTATTAAAAACTTGTAGTACCATATCAACCTCCTATGCACAACATCCTTGACATTAATATTGAGCCATTTTTACCTCCTGTTAAAAAATCGATTTGACTATATCCATATTCCACCATAACTTTCTTGTGCTTCCATGCCCGCTATGCATAGGTCCAGCCATCCCCAACTCTTGGTGGACATGGCCTAGCCATCCTAATTCTTTAGTGATTAGTTCTCTTAGCCTATGGATTTGTTTTCTCAAGATGATTGCAATTATGTTTCTAAACAATATTGTAATAGATGAGCTTCTAATATATATATTTTTTATTTTTAAATAGTGAACATTTTCTCTTAATTAATTCCATTTTGGATATATGCCAATCAATTGAATTACTCTAATCTATGTTTCTTCTCCCTACGTTTTGATTTTTGCTTTATGTTATCATAGAAAAATGAGCGTGATATTTTCAAACTTTTACTCCTAAACTCTCTAACATCCATGCACTCCCATGCATTGTGTTATCAAGTTTAAACTCAGTTGCATTAATCACGGAATAAAAATAGGAAATTTACATATGTAACACGCAATTCTTATGTATTTATAAATCTCACACCTAAACTTTCATATTTACATACATATCAATTCAACGCTTTAAACCTATGCTGGAAAAGATATGTTTATTTTTTATGTGATATTAAAATTTTAAGTGGTATTTGTGTAATTATAACAATTGAGGTGTTAGATATGTAAATACATTAAAAATTGTATGCTGTGTATGTAAACGCCCATTACGTGCTTATACTAAGTAAAGATACACAAATTGTCTGTTATGCATCACTCCAAAAAAATAATAGCAAATTTCACACTTAAAAAAAAACAGTTCGGCAACATCTGAAGATACTCACAATCAAACCTCTTTGGAAGGTGAAAAGTTCTAGCAAGACTTTTTCCCTGATGAAAGAGCCATAACTATAAATAACATAATACAATTAGCACAAACATAAGATTATAAAGTATTAGAATAATAAAAACATTTAACCATTCTTAATCTCATGTAATTTATCATTTGTGCTAACAGAGGATGCAATATATAATGAATTAAACCAAAAAGTAATTAATATTTTTTTCAAACCATCAATTAATAAACTAAATCCAAAGTTAACAATAAAAATCATAATTAATTAAATATCGAAATAGCAGCTGACAAAACACATCTTATAAGATTAAAATAAAATAATAAAAAAAAAATGTAAAAAACGATTGATGAGCTAACTCCCCACTGAAAGCTAAGGAGATATGTTTCAACTCATGTATTCCCCATAGTTTATTCCTCCATTTCCTCTCTGTCCACAAAATATAAAAAAATCATGACCTTTTCTGTTAATCATCATTAACGCAGACTAATCACCTTTTTATTCTCTCTCCTCAATTTCTAATTTGTCTCTTTGTTTATTTTAAATTAATGTGCAAAAGGTACCCTCTAATCTCCATCCGCAGCCCATGTAGTGCCCCGACACCACAACCTCTAAACCCTAACATTTACGCTTTAACGCGTTGCTGCCCGATTCCCTCTTTCGTCTCTCTCTTTCTATTTTTCTTAAGCTTCCTACACTCAATTAAAACAGATACAGAGAAAGAACAGATCAAAGCGTACAGCACAACTGAGAACAGCCCATGGAGGAGAGAGTTCACAGAAGAAAGAAAGAATGAGAGTACTTCAAATTTAAATACCCTTTCGAGATCTGCAGAAGGAGAGAGAAAGGCGTCTCCTTTGCCGGCGAGCTGAATAAAAAATCGAATCTTTGGGGCAGAAAGACATGAGAGCAGGACTGAGCACAATTCAGCAGACACTGACGCCGGAGGCCTCGGCGGTTCTCAATCAAGCGATTGCCGAAGCAGCCCGCAGGCGAAACGGGCAGACGACGCCTCTTCACGTCGCGTCTGCCCTCCTGTCTTCCCCCTCCAGCCATCTCCGGCAAGCTTGCATCCGCTCCCATCCAAATCCCTCTTCTTCCCACCCCCTTCAGTGCCGTGCTCTCGAGCTCTGCTTCTCCGTCGCCCTCGACCGCCTCCCTTCTGCGTCTACCACAGCCACCCCGTCGCCGGATGACTCCCCGAGTTCCGCACCACCTCCAATCTCTAACGCTCTCATGGCAGCTCTCAAACGCGCCCAAGCACACCAGCGACGAGGCTGTCCTGAATCCCAGCAGCAACCGCTCCTCGCCGTCAAGGTGGAGCTCGAACACCTTCTACTTTCAATCCTCGATGACCCATCCGTAAGCCGCGTCATGCGGGAGGCCTCCTTCTCCTCCCCTGCAGTCAAAGCTTGCATTGAAAACTCCCTCTCCTCCTCCCCCTCCCCCTCTCCTTCCCCTGCTCGCAACCTTTACCTAAGCCCCCGCCTCGTCGGCACTGCTGTTCTCCCAGCAGTAACCGATCCTTCTTCCATCGGCGGCGACATCGCCAAGGTCTTCGACATACTCACGCGAACCAAGAAGCGAAATCCGATACTCGTCGGTGACGCTGATCCCGGTGCCGTGATGAAAGAAGTGATTGGAAAGATTGCTGCAGGGGAGGCTCCGGTTAAGTTTCGATCCATCTCTGTCATCTCCACCGAGAAGGAGTTCGATTTCTCCTCATCAGATCGAAAAGAGATTCCTTCCAAGATCAGGGAACTAAATTCGATGATCGATTCGCGGACTGCCGCAGGAGGTGGCTCTGGTATTATTCTCGATCTCGGAGACCTCAAATGGTTAGTTGAAGGTGCAAGTCAGCAGCAGAGCCTTACAGATGTCGGCCGCTCCGCCGTGGCTGAGATAAGCAGCCTCCTTGTACGATTTGGCGGCAGATTGTCGTTAGTCGGCACGGCGACGTGCGCGACTTACCTTCGATGCCAAGTCTACTTCCCGACGATGGAGAGTGATTGGGATCTGCAGGCAGTACCTATCGCCCCAAGAACGGCGCCTCTCCCTAGCTTGGCCCCCAGGTCTGTTTCATTACTCTGCTTCTTCTCTTTTTAGGTTGTTCTTTTGGCATTGAATAATTGAAGAGTTTGTGGGGTTTGCACTGTTTTAGGGTTGGAAGTAATGTGATCCTAAGCAGCAAAATTGAATCTTTCGGCACGCCGAGAGGTTTTCCCCCGATGGGCATCTGCGGAATCGCTCCGAGAAAGCCATCGGAGAGCCTTGACGCCTTCTGTAAAAATTCGCTATGCAATCTTTGCAAGGAAAGCTACCAGCGCGAGGTAGCTAAACTTGGAGAGGATGAATCCGAGAAATCCACCGAAGGCACGCCAAATGCACGGAAATCTCTGCCTCGCTGGCTTCAGATAGCCACCACACCACCTCCTAATCTCCAGGTTTAAAATATGAACTCTGAACTCTGAACTCTGAACTCTGATAATTGAAGTCAGAAAACATTTTCCAACGAACAAAATTTCAAATTTCAGCTTTTTAATCGAATTAATCTCAATGCTAATCAGAAACAGGAACAAGAGCTGATGAAAAAATGGCGAGAAAACTGTTTCCAACTCCACCGCAACTTCTTTCCGGTTACATCAAGACCTTTAATTACTGGTTTTCCATTATCGAAACCCATCCCGATCAATTCTACCCAGCTCAAACCCACCCTTCAAACAGCCGCCGTGTTGACCACGCCGCAGAGGCCGCCAAGCCCACCTGGAGCATTAGTCAAGACCGACCTTGCTCTTGGTCCTGTTCAAAAGCCTAGCGCAACAAAATTCACCGGTGACGCGACTTCCATTAAAAGGCTTGTCAACGGCTTATTAGATAAAGTCAGCTGGCAACCGGAGGCGGCCTCTGCCGTCGCCGCCGCTGTTATACAATCCAACTCCGGCATCGGTAAGCGGCGTAATGGCAGCCAAAAAACCGACACTTGGCTCCTCTTCGCCGGTCCAGATCGCGTTGGGAAGCAGAAAATGGCAGTGGCATTATCTGATCTAGTATTCGGCACCACACCGCTCATCATTCGGTTGGGCTTGCCGGAAACCGCCGCCGGGGAGGAACCTCAAGAGCACAACCAGAGTTTCCGAGGGCGGACATCGATTGATAGAGTTGCAGAGACCCTTCGTGTTAATCCGTTCTCTACTATATTCTTCGAGGACTATGATCAAACCGATTCCGCGCTTCGGGGAACGATCACGCGAGCTATGGAAAGGGGACGGCTTTTGGATTCTCGTGGAAGGGAAGTCGGTTTGGGTAACGCAATCTTTATACTCACCGCTGGATGGTTGCCCGAAGAGCTTGGGAATTCTAACGAGGAGCTCCGGCGATCGGAAGAGAAGATCACCAAGCTGGCCACCTCTGGTCGTCAGCTGGAGTTGCAATTTGAAGAGAAGACGAATAAGCGTCGCGGTCAGTGGCTGTTCAAGGATGAAAGGCTCACCAAGCCGAGGAAGGATTCATTATCGCTGGACTTGAATCTGGCCGGCGGCTCTGGGGCTTGCAATGAGGAAGCCGGCGAGGGCTCTTGGAACTCTAGTGATCTCACTGTAGAGCACGGGCAAGAGCATGGGCATGGCCGTCTTGTGATGCAAAGCTTGGTGACTCCGATGGTTGCTTCAGCATGGACATCAGAGATTAACGAATTGATCGACGCCACCATAGTCTTCAAACCCATGGACTTCACGCCGCTTCGAACAAAAGTTTCAGATTCAGTGTCAGCGAAATTTGCACAAATCATAGGAGAGGGACGGTCGATTGCCATTGATGACGATGCGCTCGATCAAATGGTCGGCGGACTCTGGCTGGGTGGAGATGCGTGCAACCTGTTCGACGAATGGGCTGAGCGAGTTCTCGCACCTGCGGTCGAGCAACTAAGGGGTAATCCGAAGGTTGAGGAAGGAGTGATCGTGCGACTATCGTCGGTGATGAGTGGAGGACAGTCGCATAAAAGTTACTTGCCGGCGTCCGTGAAATTAACCGTTGGCGATCGTTGATGGACATATTTGCAAAAAATGATCTTCGTTGATGGATAGATTTGTAAATATAGGAAGAGCCATTGTGATTAGAGATGGTGATTTTGAAGCCAGATCTAGTTTTAGTGTTATTTAAATATCAAAATATTAATTTGATTTAAGTACTTTTTGGTATATACGTAATTTTGGTTTAATAATTTCATTCCCTCAATGATTTAAATTAAGGGATGTGATGGCTGAGAATAAAAGGACAAGATGTCTTGTTTTCTCTTGAGTTATTAGATTCTGAATGAACATTTTACCTTTTGTTGAAATGGTGCGTACGTGACTGTGCAAATTACACTAAAGTTAGTTCTTGATTCCCATTTCGGAGGAATTTGAGAACTTTGAGGATGTGTCTGTCATTTTGTGGTTGTCTTGGATTGGGAATGAAATTAGCTAGAGCTGAAGAATTCTTTTTTTCTTCTTAATTTGCAAATGTTAGTTTTGTATTAATTCTTTGGCGAAGAGTTGCAATTCTTTAAAATACTCGTACTTCTTTAATTTATCTTTGATAAGTCAATGTTTCATAGAGTGCAAAAAATCTATATGCTTTGCCATTTTAATATAAAAACAGGGATTTACAGGAGGTTTATGATATTGTCATCAAAGATGAGATGTGAAGGCTTTGAATCCTTCCTTCCTATTATTTATTATTATTAGTATTATTATTTTAAATGGAACAAACGGGTTCTATCGTTTAGTTTGATCTTAGTATATTTGTATGCATCAGTGTGGGGTGCACATCACTCCGGTTACTGTAATATTTTTTAAAAAAATTGAGCATAAAAAAATCGTAAGTGGGTTGAATTTCTCAAGTGAATCAGTTAAAAAAGAAGAGCATCATCTTATTAAAAGCTCATAAACCTTGAATTTAAATATTTCTTTTAGTGAGGAGTATTTTATTTCTTATATCGCTTTATGGCGTGTATTTATAAAATAATTTAAGTTTGATTGGGTAGTTGCAGTTACTTATTAAAAGAGAAGTCTCAATGTCTATATATATATATATATATATCCTAAAAAATTTAGAACTAGACGCGCGCACTAGAAGATTCAATGTGGTAGGGTAATAAATTATCGTATGAATGTAGTACAAGGTCGAGTATATACACAGAGAAACCAAAATTTATATGTGGAAAATCCTGTGATGGGAAAAAATCACATAGCATGCCCAATCGGAGTAATCCACTGAGAAATTGTAAGTGTATAGGTCACTCTCATTTAGAATTAAAGAAGATAAAATTACAATGTTGTTCAGCAATAATAGTCGTAATATGCCGTGAAGACTGTAGTTGATTGTTATGAAGAAAGTAGTCCTCCAAGAATTTTTTAGATAGAGGTTGTGGCGTCAGCTTGTCGTAGAAGTTATAATTGAAAATTGTGGAAGTAGTTGGCCATGTTGGTTGTATGTGATTGTTTCAGGAGCGTCGGTTGGCCACAACAGCCGTAGTAGAGAGATGTGATAGTTTTCGTCAGCCACAGGGGCTGGAGTTGGGACCTGCTTTGAGCTATTATCCACATATGTCGTAGTTGGGCATAAAGTTCATTGCGAACAACTGTAATAATATTCGTAGACCGCAAAGGTCGGAGTTGGAAGTCGCGTGAACGATGAGCCATGTAGGTCATATTTGTTCACATAGGCCTTAACAGGAAGTTGCATTAACTTATGTAAGTCATTGTGATCAGAATTAAGAGTGCATGTGCAAGGAGCAATGTAGGTCGTAGTTGGTAATTTAGATCTTAGTAGTGAGTTGCAATAAAATATGTTGGTCACAGAAGAAAAAAATTGGAGCTACATGAGCTTCGAGCCACGTAAACTGTAGTTTGTCATATAAGTCGTAGTGGGGGGCTATGGTCGCGTTAGTTGGTTGATGAAGCTATAGTAAGGGGTTGGAGTTGTTGTATAAGAACGAATATTTCTTGTTGAAAATATGTTTTGAAATTCATGTTGATCGTCTCGAGATTTATGCGAAGCGATAAATTTTTTTGGAAGAAGTATAAGAACTCATAAAAAATATACTGTCTAACAAAACACTGATAGTTATAAAAAATAAAAAATTGTTCATCATTATATTTTTATAAATAATAAGAGAAAAGATAACATGATGAGACATCCACTTGTTCTATTTCTATCTCCAAGTATCATTCAATGGGAAACATCATCTGAATACATTTTTTCTACAATTTATGTTCATGAACCTGCTAGAATTTATGTGGCACATTGTTTTCATGAAGGTGATGCTTATAAAACTGTTGGGACCCATTTTGCTACAACATTAGTTGTGGCAGACTGATTGGGAAAGGACAATAATCATCTTATCTTGTGAGAGCTAGACATTATGTTCTTTGAAATAAAAAGATCGAATGCAATTACATATTAGAAAAAGAATGTCTTTTTACAAATACAAGAAAAACTATCTTTTCATTTTAACATTGAAATTGCATCCATTTTCTTTTTTGGAAGTAGTTAAAAAAATAAAAATTTTATTTTTTTAAGGCAAAAATAATTTGCCTTAACTTTTTTTCGTTCACAAATTCATTAAAAATGCCAAGGAATTTTTTAGTGATGTACCATTTGAAGGATATCAATTTTTAACTATTCATGAAAGTTAAGTTTAATATTAGGAAGATTTACATACATACCTCCCAATACTATGCATGAAAATGTGTATTTTATTTGTTAAATGTTAAAACAATGATATTTTTGTCTGATACGACAGACCTGGGTAGTATAAATATAAAAAAGAAAAATGTAGGCATTAGATATGTAAATATTTATGAATTGGATAGTATGTATGTAAATGCTCTTCAATTTTATTAGCATTGTTGTGTTTCAAAAAATTGAAGTCATTACAGTAGTATTTTAATGTCTTAACATTGCACGAAGATTGGAAACAAACACAGATAATTGAAAAGGTACAATTTAAGATGTGTACTCATAATATTTAGATTGAAAGATGTTCTTTTTTAATTTTTAAAGTTGTTCTTATTTTTAATTTCCTAATTTATTGATTTATTTTGTTTTAGAAAATTAAATTTTGATTTTTTTATTTATTCCTCCCTTGAAAAGCTTTTCTCAAACTTTAGTTTCTCTATTGATATTAGTGGTTACAAATAACCAAGAATGTCGTCATTAGCCTTGATAGAGACAGCAAGTGACTATGATGTTTGTGACAACAAGCTGGCATTAGTGTCAACTTTATTAGCGATGGAGCACATTTACATTTTTTTTGCAATGATAACCAACAAGTTTAGAAGTAATGGAATTCATCCACCTTTTGGCAGTAACGTACATTAGAATTGATATTGTCAAGGTAGATTTTGATGGCAACAATACGTGTTAGCATTGGTATCAATTGCTAGCGTTAGCCATGTTTTTACATAGAAAATCTTAAGAACACCCAAAAAAAAAAAAACTATTGACCAAGACCACACAAAAAATCCACTATAAATATCAGGTAAAATATATTGATTACACCACGCTCAGATTTTGTTTCTACTCTCCTAGAACTTACAACTATTCAAATGCTCCGAGAAAGCTCAAAGTCTCACCCATCAAGGTATTGTCCGCTTTAGCCAAATGACCCAAGGTTTTACCACAATAGGCTTAACTTTATAAACAATAATGCACATTACAGCTAATGAGCTTACAAGTAATGGTATTTATCCACCTTTTAGTAGTACCATACATTGGCATTGATATTGATAAGGTAGATTTTGATGGCAACAATATGTGTTAGCATTGGTGTCAATAGTTAGCATCGGCCATTCTAGCAATAACAGGCTGGTGATGGTTTTAAAGATGACTGCAGGTTTTATTGGCAACAATAAATATTAATATTGATGTCATTGGCATGGATCAATTTTGTTGGCAATAACGAGCATCCATATTGATGCAAACATTACACGTTAACCATATTAGTGATGAGCATCATTGCCAATGATCACAGTGTTGGAGACGTAAAAGCTTGAATTGATCAAATTACAATCAAATCACATCAATTTTAGAGATCCATAACAAAACAATGAACATAAACACATAAATAAGAAAACCAGAAAAATACAAAAGAAAACTAATTTGTGTGGTGTCCCCCATGCAACGTGCTCTTATTACGCATTGTCAAAAGAATACAGCGCTAGAAAGTTTTCAAATGAAACTATGGCTTAAAATTATATTTGAAGAGAAAATCGCTCATGGTTTCAGATTGCCCGTCTTCAATGCTTCCTTTCTTCTCGCTCTATCATTGAAGCATGCTCTGAGCACCGCTACACATTGCCTGGGCACATTAGTTCTAATTGCTTTGCTTCCAGACCTAAAACAAGCAAAACCACGGCACAAATGAGTTTTGAATAAGCTCAAAAATTCCCAATGCTCTGTGCATTATGCGCCTGCTCACCCCTACTTGAAGAAGGAGCACCAAGTCGTTTGGACTAGAACGCCGAGGCGCCCCCAATTGGGTGTTGGATTGTTGTGCTGAGCACAATGATGTTGGGCGCTACTGTTGAAGGCAATTATGTTACATATACTGACACACGGTTGGCCTGTCAATTTGGGTTATTTGTTCTAGTCTGTGGCTAATTTTAGGTACAGAAAATCTATTTTGCATTTTTTTTTATCCATAAAGTCCATTTTTAAGATTTCTAATTAAAATTTAAAAATTTTAGAGTCAAATGAAACATATAAATGAATTTATAGTCTAATTTGGATTTTTTTTTTTTTTTGACAAAACTTACAATTATTTTAATTTCAAGTGATGTGTTATCTTGAAAACAGAGTGAACCTATGATAAAGAAAATTTTGTTTGGTTCATAGTCCTATGGAAAAATCTACATTGATGACTAAGGTATGTATACTTCTTAGAACTTGTTCAAAAATATGCCTAAACATTTCAAATTTCTTAAGAACAAAATAAATAAAAATAATAATAATAATAATAATAATAATAGATACCTTCAAACACTCCCTATTTCTAGCTCTTGCAATCATCTTGCTGTCAAAGTTGACCTACAACTACGAGTGAGAAACACATTCATTTTATGAAAAAGCAAATAAATATAATTTCATCAAACTTAGCACAATGACAAATAAAATTAAAATTATATAGAATTTACTCCTTTCATAAACTCGAGAATATGTTCATGTTGAAGTCTAATGATGTTGCTTCACATAATATTTCAATAATTTAAATTTTTAACAATACAACACTAAAATAGATATTTAAATAACAGATTAACCCCCAATATAAAAAAGCATAACAAACTAATGCCAAACACGAATTAATATATCACATCTAGTCTTTAGACTCAAACAATTGTGGCCGGACATTTCCTTTCAATCCAAAATGGGGCAATTACACAGGAATCACCCCAAACTTGCTAATTACAAATCAACCATCATCTTTCATCCATTTTTCAATTTCTCACTCAAATATCAAAATTCATACTAAAACCCCAACCCACACGCTTCATTCTATCAAACTCTCAATAGTCTATTCGTAGCGCACATAAAGACATTAGTTCCTTAATTCAAGAAATTATCAGGCTAAATAATTTGTAAATATTAAGGTTTGGAATGACCTATATGTAATTATCCCAAAAGAGAACTCAAATCTGTGCATTCCACAAGACTTTTCTCTGCGCACAGGATTTTCTGTCTGCCAAAAAGGGCGCGCCTGCAATTCACGCGCTTAGCCCAATTTTTAAGGCATTTATTTAAGCATGAAATACGAACTTAAACCAATCATCTGTCCTCTTTAGTTAGGCCCTAAAAGAAGCTGTGAAAAGCGGAAGCTATAGAAAGAAACAGAGCACAAAATCATTTTCCTGCTTCTTGAACTTTGGGAGATTGTCTGTTTGCCAAATGGTTGCCGCTTTAGCTTTAGCACATTAAACAATGCTCCGATGTTAGAGTATAGATTTTATAATAATTTTATATCATAGTGCTGCCCCAAAAGTGATTATGAAATTGTTTTTCTATTGGTTAGGCGATCTGCAAACATAATTGAGTTTGGGATACAGTGAGATCACGTTGTATGATAATGTGGTGGGATTTTTCTTCCCTTAATTTAATAATGGATAGTTAAAAACTTCACGAAATTAAAATTATTGAGATGAGAAATATATTTGATCTTTGAAATAATAACAAATTTTGAATTAGTGGCTAATTCGACTTCTTATGACATATTAAAGAGGCGGCCATTATTCTATAAAAAAAGGTGTAGATCATAACTGTGTTTACTTTATTTTATTACTTCATTTAAGGTGTGTAAATCAATTTTCCTTGACCCAAACACCGAAGAAATGTATGATCAACAATAGCCGCCAAGAAAATTTATTTACACGTTTATTATTGGGATGTCTTTACTTGTACTTGAATTTTCAGCAGAACAAAATAATATTCAAATAAAATGTTAAAAAGACATTTTACATAAAAATATGTCGTATCATTTTATATTTTCATCAAATGAAAGAACTCTTTAATTATATATGTGGTGGGAATGGAGAGAAAAAGTGTATTTTTGAAGTTAAAAAGTCAAAATTCGCTTCCATTGTGGGGACAAAAATGAACAAGGAAGTAACTCTTATGATCCACAAAATACCAAACTGACACGTTTTCTCCTCAATTTCATTCATTAATTTATCTTTTTTTTAACAGACTAAAAATTCAAATTAAAAAGATTTTATTTTATTTTTCAACTATTAAAAAGTTTTTATTAACTTTACATATTTGAATGGGTGAAAAATGACCTATTTATAATGTAATTATAAAAATTTTATTTTGTTTTATCATTAGAGAATGATGGGTGAAAGGATAACATTTCAAGGGCCTTATTGTGTTTTTTATATTTGAAAAAGCTCTAACTTTGTTTTAGTAGTAGAGCTGATAAAGATCTTTCTTTTCAACCAAAATCCCACAATTCCTATTCACATTCAAACTTTTAAAAAATTAACATTTATGATTAATCCGCTCATTAGCCTAAAAAAGGGATTGACGGTGATTAATATTATCCATTTAATTTTAAAATAAAATTTATATCCACCATGCATATTATATATATATTTTTTAATTTTTAAATTCTCTAACAAATAATAAATGATCATACTTTTTGTCTTTTTATATGAAATTTTAATTTTGTCATTATTCATAATAGGCTCTTCCCAATATTTAGAAACGACAACAAGCTTAAAAAGTTGTGAACATTTGTTTGATCTCTTATGATTAGAGGAACTGAAGGTGATAACAATAGTTGGGCAATGACAATCCAGATATATTGATTGATTGATAATAATTGAGATACGATGGTCATACGATGTCATACGATGATAATTCGGGAGAGTTTTTAGAAAATGACGGTCAAAAGACAAGGATTGAGTAATAAAAATAAACTGATGATAGTTGGGCAATAACAATTTAAAAATAGTGGTTGGAAGACGACAACTAGTAGATGACAATTAAACGATATTGACTAGGCGATAGCTACTATGGTGAACTTTGAAATCAATCGTCAAGCAAAATTTCAGAGACCTTCGGGGTTCAAAATGCTCTCCAAGTTTAAGTCAAGCCCGGCTCT
Organism: Phalaenopsis aphrodite; assembly: GCA_003013225.1. Taxonomy (NCBI): domain Eukaryota; kingdom Viridiplantae; phylum Streptophyta; class Magnoliopsida; order Asparagales; family Orchidaceae; genus Phalaenopsis; species Phalaenopsis aphrodite. The sequence goes on from NEWO01000005.1 coordinate 2,243,480, forward strand.
AAGCTCTTGTTGTAATTATCAATTATCAATTTTTTTTTTTGAAAGACTTTAAATTTTGAATAATCGGATGCGTGTTGAAGTTATAATATATTTCTTTCTTCAATAAATTTCTGCATTCAAACTACTAATAATAAGAAAATATAATATTTATGAATATCAATAACATCTTTGCATACTCTTATGAATTTATTCATATAAAAATGATTATTTTTTGTCAGTGTTAAAAATCTTGAATAGAAGCTTCCTTTCGTTGCAAAGTACAATTTTTTTTCTGAAAGGTATGCACGTGTTAAAACCATTTGAAAATTTTTATTGATCGTTTCATAGATGTCTAAATATATTATAAAAAACATAAGATATTTCTGTAGTTATTTTTTCTCCGAAAAATTCATAAAGTGATTATTGTCAACAGTAATTATAGAGCATTCTTGTCGTAGGAAATATGTTGATTTGGCAAATGATTAGAGAAGCTGTATCTATTTGACAAATTAACTATGCATATAAAGGTAAGACAGTTAAAACAAATTGTATGTTAGGAAAATTTATCATTTAAATAGGATTGGAGCATGTTTCATGCATATTTTTCTACACTTGTTTCATGATTCATCGATGTTTATCATATTTGTGTTTTCAAGTGTTTTGGAGGGAAACACATCCGAGGTTTGTTAAAATTGTTGATGAGGTTATTGAGACAAAAAAAAATTTACTTTATACAGAGAAATATTTGGTAAGGTAAGTCCTGCCGGCCAACCCGAGATGATACTCGACATGCTAATTCAGGAGAGGACAACTCAAACTCAATCATTTGCAAAACCAATTCAAAAGTCGATTCAGGTAGATCATTCAGGGGTCTATTTTCCGCCAAAGATTTGCAAACTCAGATCATAACGATGAATTGTTAGTTTGTTTCAAATGCACTATTGTCTAGGACTTAGCATAAAGCAAGTCCAAGAACTCGTCCCATAATGAATGCATATCATGTTTATGATGATTTAATATGAGACAATCTGACACCAAACAACAATAAAAGTGGCACAAACCAAGGTTTATAAATTCGGCGTATGATCAATTTAGGTCAAATCCATAGCTCATTCTCCCTCACTGAATACAACATTATACAAACTCATCAACTTTTGTCATCAAACAATTATTGATGGCACTGTAGGATGAATTTAACTGCAGAAGGCATTACGGCTCCACATAAACCATACAACAAGCCTTTGTACCGGACGCCATCAACAACATTTATTATAATTGATATGTGTTGGAAGTTCTGCGGTGGTAGAGTAGTTAATTTAGCGTCTTAGTGTTGATTGAAAACCCAACACACACAACACACACTTAGGTAATTAAAGAGAAGTAAGCAAAAAAAAAATCATTTTTTTAAGTGAAAATTTCTAGAAAGTAGAAAAAACCACAGCGTTGAGCCCAGTTGACATAATTCACTATGAATGGTGAGTACATGGGTCTACTCTTCTCCAGAATTATGGAAAATAAAATTATAAGGATGAAAATTATAATTTTACATAACGATTCGTTGATATTAGTTGTATTCTGGTTGTAGTGAATGTACTTCTCGGTAATTGCAGGCTGCAAGGGCTGAAGTTGATTGTTATAGAAGTAGTAGTCCGTCAAGTATGTTGTAGATTGTTGTAGAGCCAACTTGTCATGTATGTCATAGTTGAAACTCATGATAATTGATGATTTCTTCAGGAATGTCAGTTAGTCAATGAGGCGTAGTTGGAAGATGTAGAAGATGTGAGCCACGTAGGTTGTAGTTGTAATATCCAAGAGCTATGAGCTATGTTGGTTGTAGTTGGTCACGTAGGTTGTGTTGGTGAGTTATGATGACATTTGTAAGCTACTGAGGCCGAAGTTGGAAGCTATGTGATTTTCTAGCCATGTATGTAGTAGTTGATCACATAGATCATAATGGTGAGCTGTAATGGCATTTGCTAGCTACAGTGAGTGGAGTTAGAAGTTGCATGAGCTGTGAATCACATAGGTTGTAGTTAATCATGTAAGTCATTGTGGTGAGTTGTGATGGCGTACGCAGATCATAGAGTCCGGAATTGAGAGTTGTGTGAGTTGTAAGCCAGATAGTTTGTTGTTGGTCATATACATCATTGTAATGAGCTTTGATGACGTGCGTTCTAGAGTAAAGAAATGAACGAGGTTTAGATCACATAGATTGTGGTTAGTCACATGGGCCGTAATAATGAACTGTTAGAAGAGATTATGAGGAGCCTGATGAAAGTCACGGTTTTTAGAAAACATCGTTACTCCGCTTGGGAAGCAACATCTCGTTGTATTCGAGGTGCATTGTCACACCATCTTTAAGAGACATTGTCGCACCATAATTGGGGTGCATTGTTACATTTTCATCAGTGTGTGTTGCTGCAGCGTATTCTGGGTGCATTGTTGTATAGTGTACTTAATGACGTATTGATCTACACAGTGATTCACTGTTATGAGACGTATGCTGAGATTTCGCAATGCATGTTATTACTTCATAAGAGACTTCACTGCAAGGAACAAGTGGTGGTTGAAAGTGGTCATTGGTAGAAAATCGAAGATGATCAAAGTTGGTCGGAGATGGTAATGAAGATTGCATAAGCGGTGTCAATTTTCAGAGGTGGCAACAACTCTCGAAGTTAACTGGAGATAGTGGTCGAAGTTGGATGAAGGCTTCAATAGGAGTTGGTCGTGGCAGCCACAGAAGTTGGCCAACGACTTTGGCCAAAGTTGGTGGAAATGACGATCGGAGTTTGAGGTATTCACTGGATCTGCGGTGCAAAAGCGATGTTAAATCTCAGCCCCTCCTACAAATTTTCATTTTCTTCTAGCTCAAGCTCTCGGTTCTCATTTCAAGAGAGGGTAGGGCTCCATTTATAAAACCCTCTTGCGAAAAAAAAAGAATCAATACCACTCGTCAAATTTGAGCGAACTTGGGCTCGTTGGGTTCTTCTAGCTAAAGATTGCTAGATTCAATCTGTTGGACCTTCCAAGTATGCCTCCAAAAGTGGTTTAATGACTTGATTGATGTTTGATTTGATTCATATTAGACCAATTTCGGTACTATTGGATCCATCTTGTCGAGCTGGTCAATTTGACTATAAGTTTGTTGAAATCGAAGTTCTCGACGAATTTAATTGGAGTTTAAGCTGTCTTGCTTGATAAATTGTCTGGAGATCCATGTCATGCCTAAAGATTCGTGTCAGATTAAGAAAGTTTGTTGGCATAGTAGTTGCTCCATATTTTTGGTCGAGATTAACTTCATCATCTGAAAAAACAAAACTATTTTAATATAAATATTTCCAAATTTTTATTTTATTTTATTTTATTTCCTATTGAATATACAACAAATTTTAATATCTTATTTTCATTCAATTGCCTATTTATATAAAGAAGAAAATTATTCTAAAGAAAAAAAAACAAACAAATTAGCTACCAGGTTTGAAATTTTTAATTTCATTAAATAAATTTGCAAGTTTGTTAAATTGAAATTGAATAGGCTTGATCAACTATAGAACCTAGCTTTAACAATTTTTATAAGGTGTTCAAAATAGGTTCAAACGAACTTTGCATGACCATGATTTGAACAAGACTCAATACATGTCCGACCTATTCAAAACTTGTTAGATAAGAATTGAAATAATGTTGTTGAATCCAAATTTGTCCTCTGAGTTCCCAAGGGATAGAGCACAGCGACCGAGGGAGAAAAAATGAGGGAGAGAGAGAAAGATGTAACCAGTCCAAGTGGACGCACCCTATCAAAATAGTTAACAAAGAAAAAAGGTGGGAGAGGAAAAAAGGGTATTATGATCCTTTCCTTGCTTTGATCTAATGTTCTAGAGTGTTCTCGTCATTGGAGCTCGTCGGCACCCTCAGGCGACCAAGGGTGGTCGATCAGCTGGATCAAGGTATTCGGCCCAATGTGGTTAGCTTGTTGGAGGTGGCTGGCCAGCCTATTGGAGGTAACTAGCCCAAGTGCACGGTCGTACGAAAGTGGTCGAGGCTGCAGTAGAATGGTCAGCCCAATATGGCCAATCAGTTGGGTGCTTAACTGCAATTACTACTCTGATGACGACAACGACTTCGACAATGGCGGCTCCTTTGGCTCGACTAGGGCTCCGTCACCTTCAGCTATACAATTTACAAACCTTATTTCCTCAAATCTTATTCAACTTTATTTCTTAAAACCCTTAGTCTCATTATGGGATTAAATTCTACAAAAAAAACAGAGAGAAAAGATTTCCATCGATACTTATTCTCTTCCACATTATAATTTCAAGTCATACAAACTAATTTGAAGCATAATATTATTTAAAACTTGAAAAGCTAACACATAATTGCTAATCTTTGATTAAACCATCATTTTGTCCAATGTTAGCACATTAATCTTACTTCAATGCTCAAGCAAAATATTTCGGTGACATCAATGGAAATATAAGAAAATAACAAATAGATTTATCTTCCTACAGTTATTATGGGACAGAGAGTTATATCTATAATTAACTAAATTTCCCAAAAATTAAATAAAAAAACACTTTATCCACATCGCGGCCTGTTGGGCAGATTGCAATTCTACGTGTGAGGCCCACAATTCGGTAGAAGCCAAATTCAGCATCTATGGTCTTGTTTCTGAAATCCGCGTCAGCTCCTATTGCACGTTTTCCAATACATCCTATCTGGCTTCATCAGCCGCAATAATTTATACAGATTTCGACGGGAGAAATCTGGAACGACAGAGCGTAATTCGATTAGTATTCAGTCAAATGACAAAAATTCTATTATATGGAATGGGGGAACTAAGGGAAGAAAAATTACATTTGTATTCCTATTTTAAAGTGAGTTGTACGTACTATTCAATGAATTTTATTTTTGTTGACCCAGAGCCTTGCTTTCCTATAGCTCGGCCGATTGTAGGCGAAGAGACGAAATCATTAATGTTATTGGTTGGCATGTTGGATGAGTATTGTTGGTCGGTTGACATTCAACTATGAGCGACCGACTTGATTTCTAATGATAGTCGGCGATAAATATATTGAGTTAGTCATCAATTCTCAATTCTCGTCTGGAGAATTCTTATCGTTTGATAAACTTAAAACAAAAGGAGGCATTAAAACAAGATTATTTATATGAAAAAAGATTTTTGTTTTTTACTAACATATTATTTTATTTAATAGGTACAAATTATTTAGATATTAATTCAAAATTTATTCAATTTTTCTTTCTTTAGATTTTTAAATCGCTAATAATTTTATATGAAAAGTCAAGTGCTTTTCAATTTTAAATTTATTTATTAACTCGTTTGAATATTCATTTAATTAATTTAAACAATTGAGAAGATACAAGTGAAATCTCAATAAGTTTGAGCACAATTTATAATATGACCAAGTCAGTCTAGTCCAATCCATCACAAATTCGGCTTGACTTGACTTTGTAGAACATTACCGATAAGCCCGTTTTAAGATTTTTAATTACATTGGTAACCTTTTACAATTAATGCCAAATTACATTAAAATTGTTTTCATGCATTCACAATTTTTAGAAATAGTTTGGTATTTAAATTGATTTAAAATCATTCAAAATAATAAATTCTAAATTTAAATTTACTTTAAAATAAATAAAATATTATTTCTTTTTAAGAAATAAAATTATCGATTTAAATTATGTAATTAATATAATAAGTTAATTATGTTAGAATCTTAATAAATGTAACTGCGGAATAAAATTTTTTAAAAAAAATTTTTTTATGTAAATAAAAATTCTCTTAGAGCAATTTAAACGTGAACTCTTGCATGTGAACTGTCTATCTTTGTCCTTTAATTAATTTGTGAATGCCGTTGAATGGAATTAATGAGTCACTTTTTTTTTTTGGGATAGATATCGAAAGTGTGATGTGAGTGATTTGGATTTATGATTTCACGATCAGGAATTAGACCTTCAACTACAATAGCACACATAAGGATACGAATTAAAGCAGTTCAAGCATGTTGAGGCCGGACAGCCTGAGTATGAATCATCCTTTCGAATTAGATATCGATCAATTCGAGTCTTGCCAGACGATCAGCAAATCCTTATCAATCGACTCCCAATTTTATTATATGTGTATAATTTTGTAATTACTGAAAAATCCCTTTAAAAATCAATAATGAGGGGGCTATTATGTACTTTTGTGATGTTGGGGTCTATATCTATAAATACGGGGTTTATGATATGAATAAATGCTATACTCTCTTTACTACTTCATAGGGTGCTCTTCCATCCTCAATCTCTCTTTTTTAATATTTTATATTATCTTGGTGTATTCTTATATTTTGGAATTGAATCAAGTTTGGGGTCTAAAGTCATCAAGTGCCCTTATGTGGGAAAAATATTACATCGGGACTCCTAAAGTAAAGCCACATTCGGAGTCTACTCATATGAGGATATGTGGCTTCAAGAAAACGTGTGCGTTTTTCTGTGATCCGGCACGGTAACACAGGAGAATATTTATCCTATGTTATTTCTCGTTATTCATGTGTTATTGTGGTAGTATTGATGTGTTATTGTGTTATTATAGCACCGAAAATATTCCCAGAACACAATAACGTATTAATATCATCACAATAACTCATGAATAATGCGGAATAACACGGTAGGTATATTCTACTGCACTTAAAAGATTTTTTTTAATTTTTTTGTTAACTCCACGTATCTGCATATGAGTAGACTCTGAAGATGGCTCACGTGAAGTCATATCGGAAGAAACACTAAATTAAGTCATTTACGAAACATTTATTTTACTTTGCATGTTTAAATAAATCTCTCTAGAATAATTAATTAGCATGTGGGACCCAAATCAGTACTTTCTTTTCAGCACATTTTTTTAGAGGAAATATCGTAGAAGTAATTTTGTGTGAAGGGGGTTGGTCGACAAACTTCTTTCTAATTAACTTAGATTTAAAATAAATTTTAATCATTTATCTCTAATTTAATTATTTTAAGTACTATTTATATGAGTAAAAAACTTAAATATTTATTTCTAATTATGTTAGGGGCGTTTACATATCTGCCCCAAAGTTTTTATAAATTTAGATGTCTAATATATAACTTTTTTTATATTTAAGTGGACACTGCTCAAGCTTTTGACATGCATTGCTATAAAAAAAAAATGATTATTAATTTTTAAAAGGTGAGATATATATTCTCATGTAAAAATTTTAACATCGGAATGGTGTAAATATAAATATTAAATTATTGGTGCTAGGTATGTAAATAGATAAAAATTATGTGGTTTGTATGTAAATTTCTCATTATGTTTTTATGAATTACTGGCTGAGATAACTAGGAAGCTGATTTATTCAAGTTTGTCTCCTCGTTGACCTTAATAAATAGGAGATAACACGACTTATTGCAATGATGTGGAATTTATTTTTATGAGATAATAGTGAGAAAAAACGAATTATATATATATATATATATATATATATATATATATATATATATATATATATATAGTATGTTTTATTGGGCGTCAAGTTGGTAGGCAGTCGCATTATCAATCGTAAGACCTTTCTGACTTGAATTTGATCCCTACATAGACAGATAACACGTATAGGGACCGATATTCTCAAATACCACCCCTAACAATAAGAAAAAATATATATATTATGGGAAAGCGAAAGAGAGATATAGAATATCGAAAGAAAGAGAGAGAAAAGAGAAAAAAATTTAAAGATATCATTGTGGGAGACAATAAATTCATAAATTATTTGGCAATTTTTATTTATTTTTTAATGTGGTACTTTTGGTGATGTCGAAGACGGGCACTAAAATGTCAATGGATAGGAATTATATCGAAAATTATGAATACTATTCTGAAAATGAGTATTCATTTGAGTCTATTTGAGACAACTTTTTATCTGCTTTGCTTTTGAAACAACCATCACAATTCTAATTGGGGAATTACTTATACATATATATATATATATATATATATATATAATCTCCACAAAAATTTTCTTGAAAATTATTTTCTCAACCACACATTTATTGTTTGATCTTTCACAATTCTATTAAAATATTAAAAAATTTATGGAAAAAAGTTAATACACGTCTTTTCTTAATAATTAAATGTTTTCATCTCGCAGTCATAGTCGTGGTCAAACTAAACAATTCAAAACAAGAAAATTTATTTATTTTATTTTAAATAAGTAAAGGTGAATATCAAATTATTTAATAAAAAAAAATTTATTGGCATTTGTATATTGCAAATAGGTCTCTACCAAAAGAAAAATCTCTCCCTTGGAGGGTTGGCATTCATAACCAAGAGGATCAATTGGGATCTCATAAATAGGTTTGTTGGGATTTGTGAGGTTATCATTTATAACTAAGATTATCTTCAATATGCTATAAATTACTTGATGAAAGGAGTTTCAAGAATCAAATCTTTCATAGTAAATTTTTAAATGTTTTATTTTATTTACTAGAGAATTTTATTGGAGGACTTGAGAAGTTAGATCTGAAATCTAAAATTAATCTATTAACGTTAAATATTTCATATATTGATTGCAAGGTGAACCAAATTAAAAGATCATTAAGATTAATTTTATATTTGATGAAACAATTATACATCTTGACATATTTAACAATGCTAAAAAATCAGTTTTAGCATGTCAATAGGTTAAATTTAAAAATGTTCTTAAGGATGACATAAGATGGATGACTATTTTGAATATTAGGATATAAAAAAGCTATATGTTTATGATAGAATGGAAAATATATCACACAATATTTACACATGAAATGTTTGCATTTGTGTTATGAAGAAGTATATTATGTTAAAGATTGTCTTGTTTGAGCTTAGAAAAAATAAATTATGATAAGTTTTTATATAAAAATAAGAGTTGGATATTAATTAATATGACAAAGGATGGTGTATTCTTTGTGACCTTCAAAAAGACCAAAATCACATTTTTTTACATGATGAAAGTAGCATGAACTTTGCCATTAGGTTTTATTAATTTTTATTTGGGAGTTGATTTAGATGCTTGAATAAGTTTGAAATTCATAAAAAACTAATAATTATTGATCTGTCATCAAATTTTTTTTTATCAAATACGAATCTCAATCCATTTTTATGAAGAACTTCCAAATTCAAATTTAAGATCATACATAATGCGATTTGAGCAAACCGATAGTCAAATTGTGTGTCTCAACACAATGATACCAAAATTGGTTCAATTTGGGTCTAATCAAGAACATATCAAACCATTTGAAATACATTTAGAGGCTTTGGATTGTCAATTGAATATTTAATTAAACTCCAAATTTGCAATATTTATAATCAAATTGAGTATCGCGATGAGAGAAACACAACAAGCCTATGATTGATAAATTATGAGGTCATTAAGACACCCAACTCATTAAAACCCTTATGCAATCATGGTGGATCAAAGCAGACCATCTGATCAAATGGTTAGGGAAATTATGTGTCAATAGAACAAAATACCCCTCTTTAAAAGGCTATAAATAAGTCTCTTTTCTTCACTTGAAGGCGATAAAACAAGAGGGCGAAAAAAAATTACAGAGTTTTTTTCTTGAGAAAAGACCCAATCGGTAACGATCAACTTTTGTAACCACCAACCACCTTCGACTATTGTCGGCCATCACCACAAATTCATCGGCAACTATCGACCACAATTAACCACAACTTACAACAATTGTGGTAAAAAAACATTTTTTTCTTGTCTACAACTTTATTTTTTAATGTGATATATAAAGAAAAGTTTAACTCCAGTGTAAGTTTCTAACTCTGTTCTCCCTATATGATAGGTGGGTGCACCCGTATAAGTATAAACATCTAGTGAAACACTTTGACGACACTATGTTTTTTTTCCTTTACAGGGTTTTTCCACATAAAAATTTTTGGTGTCTCCTCTCACAACTTTTTTTTATCTGTGTGTGTTTGATCTTTGTACAATGCTGGGACATTAAAATAACACTCTTTCGCTGTGAAATTTTTGATATAAAATAAGTTGGCGCCATCTATGATAAATAAAATCACATTTTTATAAAACTCTGAGAACTCTTTTGATAGTTAAGAAGCGTAAAAATCATAACAATGGAATCTCCTGCTCCAATATCAACCATTCCATGGAACAATGTATAATCAGGGGCAAAAAACATGTACATTTATTCCCCCTGATGGGCATGATGTGAAGTTGAAATTTGATCATCCATATTTTATTTTTACCTATTTTTATATTATTTTTTTTGCTTTTCAAATGTATTTGTGGTGTACTTTGCAGGATATAGGTAAGAAGGTTGACGAGAGATCAAATGATGTATATTAGTTCTAAGTGTAGGAGCAACACCTAGGCACCAGCCAGTTAATGCCTAGGAGCCCAAGTAGGATTTCAAACCAACAATGAAGTCACAAGTAGGCACCATAGTCTAGCAGTTAGGCGCTCAAAGAAATTTTATCAAGTATGATCTCGATGCAATTTTATGGAGTTTCAAAATTCAAATTCAAGATAATACAAACATAAAATTTTGTAACCTTGTAGTCAAACAGTCAGACTTATTAAGAGGAACCTAATGATACCAAAGTAGGTGTAATCTAGGTCCAATCAGGCCTAGGATAATTCAATAAAGCACATTTTAATATTGTGAATCATCCATTGAATTGTCAAAGAAACTTCAAATTCAACATATTTTATAATCACAGTGAGTATCTTGACGAGAGAAATCCAACCAGCTTATGATTGCTAAATTATGAGGTCTTTATTTCACTCAAATCATTAATAATTCATTTATGATCAATGAGGATCTACAGAAACTGCTCAATTAGTTTATTAGAGAAGTTTTGCACCAAAAAACTAAAATGTCTTTCCCCAAATTACTATAAATAGACTCTCTCTCTCTCTCTCTCTCTTCACTTGAGGAGGAGGAGGAAGAGCAACTCCAGAGCATATTATAGAGAGAAAACCCAATGAGTCACCATCAGCTTTCATTGTCACTGACCACAGTTGACCACCACCCGTTAGCCACTGATGGTCGTTACCTCATGCTGCTGTCAACCACCAGTTGATGACAATGATTGCTCATAAATGTTGTAGTCAAAATACGGTTATTGTGTCTAACCCCTGTATTTTTAGTTGTTGTATAAAGATAAGTGCATTTTTTGATGTAAAATTGTAACCCCGTTCTTCTTGTTGCAAGAGAATGACACATTCATGTACTTAAAAACACATAGTAGATTACTTTGACTGAGCTAAGCATAGTGGTTTTTTTTTCTAGAGTTTTTTCATGCATGTAAAAAAGATTTTGTTGTTTTCTCTCCTACTTCTTGTTTATATGTGTGTGTGATGAATCATCACACAACTTTATGACATTAAAATAACACTCTACGACTACATATCTTCAGGTGCACGATAATTATAGTGATAATATCTTATTTAACTTGAAAGAATAAATTGTTGTAATTATTTAGGCTAGCAAAGAAGTAATTAAGCTGAAAATTTTCTTGGAAAAGTTAGGATATGCACAAGATGATGTTTTTCTTCTTAAGGATAGTTAGAACACTATGCTTCAAGAAAAATTGCATAGAATTTCATTCTTTTTTATGCATATTTTGTTAAAAAAAAACTATTTTTTATGATATTTGTTGGAAAAGGATGCCATCAAAATTTGACAAAATAAAAATATGGTAGTGCCTAATTAAATCCTTAACAAACCAATTACCATTAATAAATGAGGCTTTATAGATTCTCAAATGACATTTAAGTAATGTGATAAGGATTCCTACAAAACAACTTCCTATTTGTCAGTGTAAGAAAATGATCTTAAAATGATAAATAATAACAAAAAAAATCATCTCATAAAAAATTATATAGAGGTTTAGATGCTTGCTTTCAAATTTATTATAGATTCATTTTAAATTTAACTTTGAAAAAATGTAATTAATAGTTACATGATTAAGGCTTATAATATCATTTAAAAGTATGGTTTATCATCTTTTGTACTTCTTACAATACAATTTTTGTGTGAGAGAGCGAGATTACTAGAATTAGAGAGATAATTAGATTTAATGTTTATATATATATATATATATATATATATATATATATATATATATATATATATATATAGACACATGGTGCCAAAGGACACTTTGATTACACCAAAAATAGGCATCACCCCACATATACCAACAACCAATCATGTGTACTTAAGGCCACATACAAACATTTTATAAGTTCATGCAGCCTTAATAAACCTCTAATCCTTGTGTCATTGATAAAGTTCGATTATTCTCATCACCCTTGATCAATTGCTAAAGTTCGCCTTAGTCGAATATGTTCACTACTTCAGCTTAGCAATAACCAATCATTGGTGTCTACGCTCTGGACCATTTTTTGATAGTGTGAATTCTGAATATTTGATTAAAAAAAAAGGACTAGAGAGGCATTGCCAAAATATTTATATTAGCCAAAAAGATCCACAAATTCAAAATATCAACATATATATTAAAAGTAATTGTAATTAAGGTGAAAATCATCTCTATTGTTCTATAATTAATCTTATTCACTATAATCAAAATGTCAAGTTACTCATTCTATGTGGGGACTTTCCACTCTATCTTTAGTTTCCCCACCTTCCAAGATTTGGGAAGAAGAGTAAAATCGAAAAAAATTACCTACTTCTCATATTTTTTTTTCATGAAACTCAGTGTTGACGTGAATAATGAATACAAATTCTATCTTCTCTTCTCACCTTTTATTTTATTATTTAAATATTTAATATTTTTTTCAAAATATAGATATAATATAAGAATTTTTTATTTAATTATTATTTTTTTAATAATAATAAGCCAGCCGCACACTCACATCTGTCACTCACTCACCCAATCAAACAAGAACAGTCATATATTTCATGCAGGCTGGCACCTAATCTATCTACTATTCACAATCGCCTTAAATTTGATCTCTGACGACGTGGCATCATTTTATTTGTTCATAGGATTGCCTTCACACGTGTCAATTGAGTGCATGCATGCATCCCATGCCACCCTTCACTTTCACTAATTTTTAAGCTCAGTAGTTTAATGAATGCCCTTCCAAACAGGTATATTATTCAAATAAACAGAAAAAAGAGAAGTATTTACATACATACCACGCATTTCTTACCTAAAACACTTAAATTTTTAATAAAACCTAAAAAATATCATTATTATTAACTTATGACATATAAATATTATAAATATAAATATAAAACTTTAATGGGGTCAGATTTATAAATAGATACAAATTGTGTGGTATATATATAAACTTTCTAAAAAAAAAAAACTATTAACAGACAAAGCGATGAGTCACGCCTCTTAAAAAATATCCCATACTTCCTCTTTAAGTGGGACAAGTGGCGAAAACCTCTATGCACAGGTCATCTGAAAGATTGTTTTTTTTTTTCCTTTAAGATTCGTGAAATAAATTTAATTATTATCCTGAAAGTGAGTGGGGCCCAGGCATTAATGGTGAAGGCAGCCAAGGAGCAGTTTAAGCCATGGAAAAACAAGACAAAGCTTTTCCTATCAAATCAAAAAGTTTGGGATGGGGCCCATATCCAACCACCTTCCATGTGCGTCCATTCATTGCCTTTTTCTTCTCCCCCACTCTTTTTAATTCCATTTTCTACCTACATCCCTTTGGCTTATTTCTTCCATCATAATTATTAAATAATTAGGTGAGACTTTAATTTTTGATATTTAATTAAAGTTTGACCATATCAAAAGTGTTTTAGTGAGATAATTTTACATTAGAACTATTCAATTATCTTCAAATATCAAGTGCAATGATTGTGCATTGACATAGCAAGTAGGATGGTGTTGTGGGAGGGGGTTAATGGAATGAGAATGCCTCTTGATGTGTTCATATGAATAAAAGCATTTTAACATTGATGTTGTGAGCTGAAGAATTGATCTTGGTGTTGTTTGAGATGTGTTGAAAATGAAGCCACTGTTGATCGAAAATCACGTGAACGAAAGACTAATGTTCGCATAAGCTAGGTGATAGCCATGTGAGTGGAACTAATCGGTGGAGTTGTATGTAGCTATTGTGGTCATCACTCTGCAATTATCTATTATGAGGTGGAGGGTAGTCTAGAAGCAAAGCATGTGAATTCAAAAAACTATGAGATCTTTTTTTTTTCTTGTAAAGATTTTTTATTTTGATAGCTACAATTATTTGCAGCTTAATGTAATGAAGTTATTGTTTCATGTAGGAGTTTGATTCATATGTTAAGTTTGATGTAGGCAATAGTTAAGAATAGTCAAGAGGAGAATGGTCCAATAAGACGGTTGGCCAAATGATGTAATTGAGGAGGCGGATTTTAAGATTAAGTTTAGAGTTGATATTCTAAATCTACCTCTTCATTTTGGTCAAATGGGTTGAAAAAACACCACATAAATGCTCACCAGTCCTACATACATACATACATATATTGGTACACTCTTTTTGGATATTGATTGTTAGGGGTGTAAGCCAACCGAGTTTGAATTTGTTCAAAACTTGTTTATATTTGACCCATTCAAATTTTCTTTTTTGTTCGAAGTAAGTCCGTGTTCAAAATAGCTCATAAAAAACACTTTCTTGATCGGCTTGATAAGAATTCGTTTGCTCATTTCATCTCAAATTTAGTTTGAAATTAGCTTGAATTATTTAATAATAATAATAATAATAATAATAAATATTTTAAAAATACAATATACAAAATTAATATAAAAATAGAATAATATTATTATTTATTTATTTATTTAATTAAGTTGAGCTAAAATGAATTGAATATGATCAAATGAAAGTTTGTCTGTGTTTGACTTGTTTGTAAATTGTGCTAAAAAATAATAATGTTCTGCTCGCTTAATCAACAAATAAAACATGAGCTACTTAGTGAGTCAAACATGCGCTATTAATGAATGATGAGCTTTTTTTAACACTTGTAGTGAGCAACTTCACCAATGGCTTATAAATCACAAGCCATAAGGTAGATCCATTTGATTTTAATTAGATGTTGTTTAAATTTTATTTTAAAATAAATGATCTCTATTTTTGCTAATACTTATTGTTTAAATGTCATTTAAGTTCAGCCATGTCCTTTAAATTTGAATGAATTAGTATCTTTCAATTCGAATGCAATTTTCATTTTCATAGTTCAAAAGGGAAGTTAGCTATTTCGAATTTCATTCATATTTGATACCTAATATTAAGAAAGACGAAGTGGTAGATTGGCAAATGTTAGTTATAGTTATAGAAGATTGCTAGTTCTGCTCAAGTTTAGTTCATTTTTTTAGTATAATTTTTATTTAAAATCGAGTAACTCGATAGCTGCAACTAAATCTATTCATAAAGCTTTTAAATAATAATTGGGTTCTCATGAGTTGAGCATTTGCCCATTGTAAAGAGCAAATGACAGTTCAAAGAACCTTGCGCCCATGCGCAACTCCTAAGCACCTAGGCACAATTAAGCGCCAAGGCACTCGATTACAGAAAACCTAGTGTCTAAGCACCATTCATGGGTGTCCAGTTTCCAGATCTAAAGCACCAGGCACCTAGATCCAAAAGATCTAGCATCTAGGAGCCAATCATGGGTGCCTAGGCTCCCAAATCCATAACACCAGGAACCAAGCCTCTACCTCTGAGGCAAATAGATGCTAGTGTGCTAGGGATTTGTTTTGTTATGTCATTTGAAGGCACGAATGATAGAAAACAAAGACAATGATAAAGCTCAGGAGATATTATGCTTACGCAAACTCAATTCATAATTTCCCCTTTCGGTCATTGTGTTCATCAGTCATCTCTTGTAGTCTAAGTATGTGAAGTACTGAGAGAGATTGACTAGGATGTGTAAGAAGAGTTGTATGGTGTTGAAGTTCAGTGTATGTGATTTGCTTGTGAGGAGAACGAAGAAAAATCGGTTGGAGTAGTGCCCTTATTTGGTTTTTCTATTCTAACTTCTGTATTTTTTGTGTTTTATTAAATAAACTGTTAATTTATGTGATACAAAGCATTGATAATGAGTAGCATACTTTTTTCTCATATGTAATGATAGTCTAAGAATTCTATGTCAAATGTGTAGATTGTGATTCGCTTGAGACTACAAAGATGTGATAGGTTAACTACTTTTACTTCATTGACTTTCAATTTCGCCAATTGTTACGTTAAAATACTTTGTGATCTAGTTGTGTGGTAACAGGCCAGTAGAACAAATTATGTTAACTTACATTGACTTGGGAGAATGGGGACATTGCATCTAGGTCGGTGCAATCATGTAGGTAAATACGAGATCCTAGATAATTTTTGACTTGAGATGCTAAACATGTTTGAATTCCAAACCTTCTTAAATGCCTGGAATGAGATACGAAGGACTTTTGTTCCTAGTTTTCACCCATATTTTGATGACATGATTAAACCAGAATTTATAAAATCCAATTCACAGAAGAATCTTTCCCTATATAGAAGATCACACATATTATAAACAGCTTAGGTTTTTAGTTAGTAAAGTAGGAGCACAATTTTTGAAAAGACAACCAACCATTCGAACAATTCAAGCTGGACTCAAGACCAGTAGACTGTAGTTTTTCCTAATTTGGATAGCTAACTCGTTCTCTGAGGGATCGATACGCAGACTCGCAATCCCTATATCACTTAATCAACACCTATACTTGCATGATTGTCAATGCTTCACAATGTTTCGAGTGTATCATAGAGTTCATCCACAAGTGAAGATTGGATCACCTCTTTTTGATGTCTTTTAATGATGCATTGATTGTTATTGTGGTAGCTTATTTTGTCGTGCTTTTGAGCCTATGTATGTGTTGTTAACAAATAGGTAGAATCTAAGTTAGAATACCAAAAAGACTGTTGAGATAGAAAATATTATGGTGTAAGAAGACATTCTTCGATTCATAATACATTATAATGATGGTGTGAAAGCCAAGGTGTAGAGAGAGATTACATTATGTTGAATTTTAATATTGGCTGAATATTATGGTTTAAATACTCTCCATCAACACTGCTGACGCTTTTTCAACAATTCACCTCGTCACCATTTATGCCAACACCCACCACCGTCAATCTTCTAATTTCTATCATCGTCACCAAGGTCAGTATCAATGTTGTCGACCAATTAGTCATCACAAAGACTTTGTTTTCTCATAAGAGTTGAAATCCTCACTAAATAGTTATGCGACTTTTCGATTATAAGTGCTCATCAGTTTTTTTTTATTTCAAGGCCTTTTTTATTTTTGGGGATTAGAGTGAAGCATAATGGTAAGAAAATAATCAACAACATCTCATATCATATCAAGATGGCAACTATATATAATATTGAAAGGATCCAATGTCTACCCTGAAACCTTGCTTTCATAATTTATACCTTTTATATTATGTTAACTCATTATTTAACTATAAGAAAATGCATCATTTATAACATATAACTCAAGGCTAGATGAATCAATTTAATTAGATTAGATCCCTTAATCATTTTTTTCACTTGCCAAATTGTCTATATAAAAAACCTCTTGTATTCTATGAACTACTCTCAGTTCTTTTATTGTTGCTCATGTAAATTTTCATTCAATGCTAAGATGATAATTCTATGTGCTGTACAACTATACCAACATTCAAAAATAGTATTTTCTTTATATATAAAGTTTATTGCTCCACATAAATTATGAAATGCAAGCATAAATTCATTGTTTAACATAATTCCTTTTAAATAGAAGTTAAAGGCTTAGCCATTAACTCTAAAAGATTTACGTACATATCACTCAATTCTTATTATGTATTTATTTATTTAATACCTAAACTTTAGTCATTAGATATGTGTCACCATATATACACATGAAACTCAGGGGTTTATTTGAGTCAAGCTCAAGCTAACTCGGACTCGACCTGTTAGCAAATGAGTCGGCTCATTTAAAAAAATATTAATCTAAAATATACTCAAAATATATTAAAATTCATAATTATATCTTTCAATAATTAAAGATTTTTTAAATGATATTTTATGCTTTATATCAAGTAATTTATTGTTATTTATCACCTTGATTGATTATCATTTTTATCATTTTACTACAAGAGTAATGTAAATTAATATTAGTTTCAGTATTTCATAATAAATAGGGATGCTTGAACTCACAGACTCAATCTCAAATTTGATTAATTAATCAAACACAAGCTCACGCTAAAGATGACTCGAGCTCAAGCTCAATTCGACTTGTTTACATCCCTACATAAAACTGCATACTTCACAAAAACAAGAATAACAATATCTCTTATGATATAAAAAAAAATTTGGCGGTATAAATATAAAAACTAAAATTTATATATTAGACATGTAAATACATATGAATTAGACATTATACTTTAAATGCCACAAAACTTAACTACACTTTATAAACCAACATTTAGGGCGCCAAAAAAAACCATCAAATTAAGGAGAAAATATTACGTTCTTTATAAAACAGACGCTACCAGAATTTTTTTCCCTCTCCCAGTGCAAGTTACATCGTGACTACGAATCTAATATTTTCTTTCAAAATAAGGGCCCACCCCTCCCCTCCCCTCCCCCACAAAAAAGAAAAAAGAAAACTACCCCACATCATGAAAAGTTAGAAAGGCATACTAAAGTGGCTTTTAGTTGAACCATGGGATCACAATCCTTCAACATTGATTAGGCGCAGAACAAAGCCACCACTTACCCCACCTTTTCATCACCGAAAGGCTGCAAAATCCTGAAATTCTTCAACAAAAAGCAAAAAAAAGCTGAGCTAAGAGCAATAAGAGAGGAATATTTCAGCATAAGAAGCATCCAAAAAAGAGTTGGAGCTTTTAGTCATGGGAGGAGGAATCTTAAACCAATTGGCATCAACTTTTCCATTGCAAATATACCACCACTTCTCTTCTATCTCCATCTTTTTATCCTGCACCATTATTTACTTTTGCGGTTCTTCTTTATCGTAAAACAGCTTTTCGGGGGCATTTAAAGCATAAAGGTTTTGTGGCTCCTACCTCATCATGATTGGGCAAGTGGTTTGGTTGGTTGGGTGCTGGATTAGGTTTAGGTTGTTTGTTTTTGCTTTTTTATGATTGCTTTTGCGTAAAGAGGTCTCAAAAGCTTACATAAATGACTTTTTAAGCATGCTTGACTTTTAATGATTTGTTTATTATACTTTTTAGTGGATTGGGGAGGAAATTTCGGTTGTTGAAGTTATCTTAAAACTAAAGTTTATTGACCGTTTGAGTTGAAATGTTGATCTTTTTTTTTATTTTCTTAAAGGCATAAAGAGGATAAAGGCTAAAGTTCAAGGTATTTTTTTATATCTTATGCTGAATTAGTACTAATAATTTAGTTAATGGAGCTTTTATAAGCTTGTTGACATGAACTTTTTTGTGGTTGTCTTTTTATTTGTGATTAAGAGAGTTGCTCAATTGCAATTAAATATGAAAAAAAGTATGAGTGAATGATTATTAAAGTGGGGAGCTCAAATAATAAAACAACTACTCTATAGGTAATAGGGGTCCAAAAAATAAAATAATTTTACAAACTTTATATTGGACTTGTATATGCATATATATCTTCGTTGGGACGAAAATATAACTTTAAAAAATTTGGAGTAGTACAGTAAAAGTAAATATATGAATAAATGAAGGGACTCAAAGTTAAAAAGTATATCATTATAAGATAAAGCGTAGGGTCAAGTGTCAAAATAGTCCTTGGATATTTACATGGGGTCGTTTTAAACCCATAGTTTATAGATGTGCTAAAATAATTCCTGATTGAAACTATTTTAGCTCCAATTTAAAGAATTTGAGCACTATTTTGACACATCTATAACCTCTGAGATTACAATGGCCAAATATAAAAAGTCGGGGATTATTTTAACACTATACTAATAAAACATATATATGCATCAGTATACAAAGCTGTATATGAAATAAAGATGCAGAGGACATTCAACAAATAAGAAAAATAAGTATAATTCATAGTCAATTAATATTTCTCTATTTGGCGGCCTAACAAAATATTATTGAAATAACAATTTTCTCATCACATCACCTCAATAAAGAAAGAAGTCACATTATATAGAACACGAAAGTAAAATAGTGCCTTAAGACGCCATAAATGGTTAAAATTAATGTTACATTTTCTCAATCCATGGCTGCAACTTGTATTGAACTTGCTATTTCATATGACTAATGTGGCAATCAGACTCGAGCGCTTCGGGTGTGAGTGAGCTGAGCTGACTCGAATTTGACACGTTAACAAGCTCGCTAATCAAATTTATTGAGTTACGAGCTTGAACATGAGCTTACATTGAAGCTCATTTATTATACCAACATGAACTCAAGCTTAGTCTGACTAGACTCAAGAGCTTGCCAAGTGAGCTTGATTATATTAATTAAATCATCAATTAATTTCATTTCTCATATAATAAATAGCTTATGTATTAATTGTCCCATTAAATTTTTAATATATTTCTTTAAAAAAATTTCGAAATCAAGCTTTCGAGCAAACCTTGAGCCGAACATAATTGCCACAAGTTGAGCTTGTGCTGAGGTAATGAGCTCAAGTCGAGCTCAAGCGAACCATATACCTCATGAATTCTGCTTGAGCATAGTGTGGCTCGAGCCTCGACTTGTTTACATCCCAAGCTCCCAATGACTCTAGCCACCCTCACACTTAGGCTTGAGGTTGATTAGTTTAATCTTGCTTCAGCTCAATCTCGAGCTTAATTCTAAGAGTTGAGTTGGTTGACAAATTAGCTCATTTATTATGGAAAGACAATTTATTCTGTTAATTTTTATAATAAAATGACAAAAAAAAATGAAATGTTGGAAATATAAAAAAAAAAGTTAAGCATTTTATTATTTTATATTCAAACTCTTAATTTTTAATACATTTAAAGACATTTTATATGAACAATTTATTAAACAAGTCTGCTCACTAGTTAAGGATGTTGGTTGAGGCTAGCTCGCGTTTGGCTTATTAGTTTACTAAACTCTGTCGTGAGCTATTTATAGATTTGAGCCCGAGTTAGCTCACAAGTCAGCCTAGCTCAATTACACCCCTCTTAGGAGCCGTTAAGAATGACGTTATACAACGAACTCCCTTTAAAAAAATCTAATAAGAAATGTAAAACATCTGCTAGCAATTCTAATAGTGTAATCCTATCTACCAATAGGTCAAAACAAAGAGAAAAATTGCAATCATCATCAAGAGAGAAAAGAGGTCGGCTTTTACAACCACAAGTGTTAGATTTAAGAACAATTGTGAGAAGTAAAATTTTTATGAATTACTCACATGTGACAATTTGCGATCTAAAAGACAAGCTCTTCGTTAACATTTGTTGCAAGGATATTCTTTTCACAAAATAGAAATTAAGAAAATATGTATCACGAAATAATCAATAGACTCAACTTCAGGCTGTTTTTCACGATCAAAGGCAGTCTCTAGTGAACTATTTGCTGACTTAAATAATAACAAAACTATTTTCCAACAATCATTAAATAAATATTGAATCATAAATAAATCATATTTGATCATGATTCAATCATTTTTCGAGCCACAGTCGAATCATGATCGAACAATTTTCAAAATCTGTTTAAACCATCTTCAATTCATATTTTGAATTATTGTAGAACTAAAGTATATGCATACTTGATTTCAAAGTAGCCATCTTTTTTTCATTTCTGGCTTAGTAATCATTCTGCTTGATTGGAATGTCAACTATATTTATAAATCCCCCACCCATGTAGAATGTTTAACATACATATTCATGAAAAATTTAACCATGGCATCCTTATTTCTTCATATACACGCATTAACTATGAGAAAAATATCAAATAAGCCCATATAAGACCAATTCAACGAGCTTGTCCAAATGTTAGGTTTTGTGGGCTGGGCTATCTTACAACCTGGCCCCGAACGCTAACAAAAATGTGCCCAACAATCCAATTTACTGCTTGGCTGA
This sequence comes from Phalaenopsis aphrodite, assembly GCA_003013225.1. Lineage (NCBI taxonomy): Eukaryota > Viridiplantae > Streptophyta > Magnoliopsida > Asparagales > Orchidaceae > Phalaenopsis > Phalaenopsis aphrodite. Next base: position 2,265,498 of record NEWO01000005.1, read on the forward strand.
CAATCCACGTAAATCATAAATAAATCCCCCCATAAATTAAATGCAGTTAAATTAGCCGAGCTTATGTGTTCTCATGAAAGAAAGTACACTCACAAATGGGAGCAACTATCATCTTTTTGAGGGAGGCAAACTGTCTCACTAAACTCAACGTGAGAGGGACTAGAGCAATGAAATGTCAAATGATATTTCAATAGAGGCAAAAACGGTATTTCAAAAGGGGAAAAGGCTCAGTTGCTCTCTCATGTAAGTAAAAAATCTTAATTTGATGAGAGACAATTGCCCCCTCTGAAACCAAGCTGGGTCCACCCCTGCTCTTAATCACTATCTCAAAGGTAAGTGTGTTAT
>NEWO01000005.1:2266145-2307518 GCA_003013225.1 Phalaenopsis aphrodite
TCTCCAATAAAGCCTAATTATTGCAACTTCTGGTTCCATTTGTCCGATAGGTACCGTGTATCATGTAATCAAGAGATTAAGACCTCGTTTGGTGCAGCTTATTTATGTGTTTGACATTTTAAAAATGTCACTTGGGCATTTGTTTTCTGCATTCAAAATGCTTATCTGAAACATGCATTTAGGGTCATTTAATAATCGCGGCAGCGGGATCAACCCCGTTGCCTGCATCTTCAATCTCGCTTCGAGGGTTTGGCTTCCTTTCATGCGCTAATGTTTGTCTCCTCTTTTGCCCGATCGTTATTTCCCTATGCCACTTCTCCCTCGCCACTCCCTTGATTGCTCCTATTGACAGATCCCGACTTTCTCCTTCCTCTCTTTTCCGAGAACCCCGAGTCGGCTTCTCACACCTTCATTCACGGCATCCCGTGTCCCATTGGTATCGTCCTATATCCTTCATCTTTTTCATCACTCTCCTACAGCGGAAGCCGCTTATTTGCACCCCTCTAATGTCATGTTTTCCTTCTCTTAAGTGTAACAATAATTTGGAAATAAGGGTTTGGGCCTCAACACGCCCTGAAATTGGCTCCATTAGCTTCAAGCATTTTATTTTGTTTGTAATGCATTTCAATGGACATACCATCCTCTTGAGCTCAATTGTCGGTGTAATTGTAGCAGATTTGTTTTCATGATTATTTGTTGGTGATCTGGCTCAGTTTTTCTAGTTGGGGCCTCTCTAATGCAATGTTTTTATATATGCATTTAGCGGGGTATTTTTCGTTGCAATGGTTATCTCTCTACGGTATTCCAATTTTAATAATTTTTTTCCTTTTAAAGTATGCTTGATACTCATTGTTATGTGATGTGTGTCTCTTATTTTTTTCTAATGTCCTGATGTGGTTTTTGGCCTCCCAAGTATCTATCACGATTCAGTTACAAACAACGTTATTGTACATGGGCAGAATGATCATTTATCCAGAAACAACTACAAATCAGATGTTTTCCAACAACACAAACCAAACAATCAATCAACTTATCTTGATCAGCTACTAATCAACAGTTTATCTGGATGAGCTGCTTATCAACAGCTCATCAATAAGTTGTAACTGCCCTAAACAGACCCTAAATTATGGAAGCAAGAAACCAAATTTGTCATGGCGGTTAGTTGCAAAGTGTCTTTAATTAAATAAAATGGAAGTTACATACATAATATCCAATTTTATATATTAAAAAAATAACATCTACTTCATGTTTTTTAATTAGTAAATTCATGTATTTCTATATGTCACAGCTAAATAATTAGGAATTTAGCAAAAAAGTAAAATTAGCGGTATAAATTTTAGGGATAATTATACATACAGAGCATAAGAAATATTGCTATTCATATGCAAGAATATTCATGATATTAAAAATATTCTATTATCTTAGCATTACATAAAACTTTTCTGCACCCAAAAAAGTTTAGTTGAATGCAACTCATTGAAGGTATAAATTTTTTAATGTGAAATTTTTTATAAAATGAAAGCCTTATGTTTCACCTTTTTATAATGATTTCACTAATGTGATCTTGATTATATTGAATGCTCTCATCACAATTGGAGAAAAAATAAACATGGAAGATGAATTGTATAAAGCAAGAGTTGAAATTTTCATCAAACAGCCATTAATGGATCTCATTGATGACAGTGAGCATTGGCAAAAAGGCTAGCATTGGTCTTGATACAAATGGTGGATGTTGGTGTTGATATTGATGATGACAATTTGAGTTATTGGTGAAAGGGCCATCGGCAGTGGTGTCGATGTTATGAGCTAACCTTGCTTGCAATATTGCAAATATTTTCATTGTTGTTAAAGAATTTGGATCTTATTATCAGCAAAAATTATGATATTTTTGCATGTATCTCATTGATGATAGTGAGCATTGGCAGTGGATTTGATAATAAACTTACTTGTTGATGTCAATATCTAGTGTTACATTTAGTGTCAATATTCAGTGTCAGTTTTAATAATGACAATGAGCATCAAATGGTCGTGACATAACTTTGAATTCTCTCTTGGATCTTCCTCATGACCTTATCGAAGCTTCCCCTCAAATAAGTTGAAAGTTAGCTTATTTATTTATTTATGAAAATGAGTAGTCTACTAATTTCAACAAAGAAATCAAAACATTTTATTCGATGACTTGTGTTGACACTTTTGATTATATTTCTTTTTTCATCATTTTATTGCGTTGCTCATATCGATCTTTAGTGATCTTAGTGAGTCCGAGCTATGATTTATCTTTTTAAAGTTAGAGTTGCTTTGTACTGTTTTGAGTGAGTCTGAGCTATGATTTAGGTTTTTTATTAATTCTTTGGAGAAGTTTTGTTTCTTTTTGCTTTAATCTATGTTATTTGTTGAGATTGTTTTTGTTCTTTTATTCTTTGATCTTTTCTAGATGTTGAGTTTGATATCGAGCATTGATGCATTCCAGTCGCTTTTAAAATTCAACAAGTTTATGAAATATATTTTTATATATTCAAAATGAATGATGGAATTTTAATATTTTTCTGGAGATAAGTTTTGAGCTTTGGGGGATAGTTGTCCTTTTTATCTTTCTTTGCTTTTTATTTTGTCCTCTTTGTTTTTGCTTTTCTCTCTCTTCATGTTTTATGTTGGTTATTTGGTATTTGTGCTTGCTTACTTTTTTTTTTGTACGACTTAGGGCCCGTTAGGGGCGCTTATTTAATGTGGCGGTGTTTTGAAAACGCCGCATTTACGTTCGAGTGACGTTTTCATAATGTCGTTGTTATTTCTTTAATATACGCGGCCGCAGAATTGACCCTGCGACTCGCGTTCATTAGCTCCGTTTTACCAGGCTGCCCTAACGCGATCCCAAATCCTTGGCCTCTCGATCTCTCATGCTCGATTTGACTCCTCATTGCTCCTACGCCTCTCATCTGCCTTAAATCCTCCCTAAGCCCTCTCCTAACGATCGATCTGTAAGTATTAAATGGAATGATTTTCGTTAGTTGGTGCTCTTTCAGCTAGATTTCGTTAGTTGGATTTTGTTAGGTAATGTTGGGCTTTTGATTGATTTGTTGTAGGGAATTTTTTCGTTTTTCAAATGTGTTTGGTATTTCAGTATGTTTCTCCTCCTCTTCTCAGATTCTTCTCTCTAATTCTTTAGGATTTGTGATTTTATGTCTTAGGGTTTTTGTCTTGGCATTTCAGTATGTTTCTTTGGTTAGAATTTCCAAGAGAGCAAGCAATGCTTGCAGTGTAATTGGGCTTGCTGGAAGCATGTTGGTATGAGTTGTTCTTGTTGGATGGTTGTAGTGCAGTTTGGAGCTGTGTTTGCTCTTGAGTTGTTAATGTTTAGAGTTTCTTATTATGCCACCAACGTTTGTTTTTGGAATTCTATGGCTCACTTATGGTCCCATATCTGTTTTGATCTATTTATTCAAATAATTTCTATGCATCGAAGCATGAATTAGAGGCAGAGTTTTAGGCATTTCATGTGTAAATGCATAAGAATTGGTTGGTATATATGTAAAGATTTTTGCATATGATTGTAGATGATCGGGATACGATGGTTTCACAGGAGAACAATGCAGCTGATGGCATACGTCATCAAGATTTTAAAATCAACATTTTAATAATTTTAATTATATTTGTAATTGTTTTTCCTTTTATTTTATTAGTTTTGATACTTTTGAGTAAGTGAAGATTTTATCTTATTTTCTTAAACTGTTCTGTATTGGTTTTTTGCTTCTGTTGTATCAATTATATTTCCAAGACAGTTCTGTTGCAAGCAACATTACTTAACATAGGTTAAACGATCACTTATCCAGAAACAACTGCAAATAAGTTGTTTTGAATAAGCTTCCCCAATTAACCAACCAGCTTATCAGGACAAACTACATATTATCAGATTGTCAGAATAATCTACAAATAAACATATTATAAATAATCTTCAACTGCCCAAAACAGACCCTTAGTATTCTTAGTGAACTGTCTTATCTTCCATTGAGATTGATGTTGTCGTAGGAGTGTTGTTGAAGCCTTATTACTGTTGTTGCAACGTTAGAGTGTTGTTTGGAGTGTTTAGATGTTGCTGATGTTCGAGTCTTGTTTTGTTGTTTCATGTTTATTTGTTGTCTGTTTGTTATTAGTGTTTGTTTTCTTAGTTTTTTTTGTCTTTTTTGTTTTTTTTGCTATAGTGAATTGTATCTTGAATTTTTATTTTGTTACACATTCCTTCTTATGAATAAAAGCAAGCGTGACCTTCACATTTTAAAATCATGTGATATGATTATTTATATATTTTATATAGCATATTTCCTAATTTACTCCCAAAATAAAGTATGAGCTTATTTTTCAAATATAAGCTTAACTTTAAATCAGCAGGTTGAGCTCTCTGCACGCCGGCGACTCCTTTTATGATTACCGCCGGAATCTCTAAATGGTCCAAACTTCCCGCCGCCGCTCTTGCGGCGACGGCTACCTTTTCGCTCGTTGTCACCTTCTTCTCTGGTAGCTTCTCCCCCTTCACCTATCTCTCTCATCCAAAACTATCGAGGAAAAGACCACTCGAAACCCTAATCCGTTGCGAACTTCCAGCTTTCATTTGTAGGCGAAAAAACAGGCTTCTGTCTCTCCGCGTTAAAGAGCTTGAAGCTTCTCTCGAAGCTTCTTTGGAGCTGGCTGCATCAGAGCGGCGTGGGAGAGTTAGAGCCCAGCAGTTAAGTGGTTGACATTAGGAGCCCTATTGTTTAGCTTTTATATTAGGGTTTTGACTGATTTCGATTATTTACTATTTCAGGCGCTGCGGATGGCTTTGACTCAGCAGAGTTCTGATGGTTCGACAACCTCTAGATCAGAGTCAGCTGCTTCGTACCCCATGGCTCCCATTGGTTTCGTGCAATCCTGCTTTGCCACCAGGTTATCCAGTTAAAGCTGGTTGTTTGGTTCATTGTCTTCTACATCAAAATAATGATCATAAAATTATCCATCAAATGCAGTGCATTTTATTTATTAGCATCTATTATTTAGAATGACCATTACTCATTAGTGATACTGATACTTTTTTTTTTATCATTTTATCTCCCAGGCAGTGTTGCAATTTTGACTAACTTTATATCATAAATTAAGCTTTAAATATTACTCATTAAGTTGCCATTAGTTATGTCACCAAATTGCTAACAGATGCTAAACGCTAATAGCCATTTTTTATGAAGAACGATTTCAAGCGGGGAAGCAATTAACCAAAATTTTCTTGCCTCAAATAAGAACATGCATGCTAAAAACATGCATTATATTTTTGTCCAAAAAATTACAAAATATCAAGTATTCAAAAATAACATCATGCTTTCTTTGGCTCAGTCAAAATAATTTTTTATATATATGAAACAGGAACTAATCCACTATCAAGAAACTTCATATGCATGAATCTATGGGGCACAAAAAATCATTCCTTTCCTCAGACCCATATTCACCAGTCTCATAAAAAAAGAAGTCCTAAATATCTTAAGCCATATAAATAGTAGAATTTGTTAATGTTTTATAGAAATGCAAGAATCATGCAAGAAAATAATAAATATAGACAAAAGGATCTTCAATTGAATTTACCTGAGATTTCATCACCATGCTTTCTTACAACATTGCAATTGTATCGCCCACCATAGCGCATGCACAACTTTAGGATGTTGACTTAAACTATAAGCAAATTTGTCCAGCAATTTTTCTCAATTCTATTTTCTTTCTTTTTTTTCTTTGTTTTATCTTCCCTCTTCCTTTTTTTTCACTTTTACATTCTCTTTATGTCCCTTTATTTTCTTTTTGTTTTCTCTCATAGATGACTTTTTTTGGGTGTATTTTTCGATTGGAATATTAGTCAGAAATCCCAGTTCTTTTATTTACTACATGCCCCAGGAACTACACACACATAAATGCACCCTTTTCTCCATTTTAGGGCAAATTGATAGTGTCGATGCACCTTTCGTTTGCCTAGTAAAATGGAAGTGATATGATTAGCAACAATATTTTGAATAATGATATCCCGGATTTGTACCAAAATTTTAATTTGTCTTCATCCAAGAAAATAATCCATAGAAATTAGTGTTTATCTATTAAAATTATACATTTTGAGTTTCATATTTATATAATTGCCGATAATAGATCATTGGTGAGGATTATTTACAAATTTGTGGCAATCCTTAGTTTTTCTTTTGAATCAAATTTTTACGAAGATGTTTACTACACTTTCTAACCTTCTAAACCTCAAAGAATTCAGATTACGCAACTATAGAAAGCCCAGATGGACCTCGAATTATTACCAATGAGAGGTCCCCTATGTATATTTATCGTTCATAGAAGTGAATCTACTAATAATGATACTGCACTTGCCACTCAATCCCCACACATCCAAAATGGTCATCTTTGTTATGATTTTTCAATAGGATAGATTTTCAGTATGATCGATTCATTTGATTATATTCAATATTCTTCCCATTAATGTGTGACCTCCTTTGCTTCAAAACTCAAAATGCAATCATGTAGTCTTTTCCCCCCTAAGTCGCAGTGCTTCAATATAAATGATAATAAAATTAAAACAGTGTCACTCAAAGGTGCAACCTACAATATATAAACTCCACTAATTTTTTTTTATTTGACAATTGACTTTAAGAACTTCAATATGTTCTGAGAACTTGCATTGTGCTTGATTAGGAGCAACATCAGGTTCTTTTTGTTGACGTTCATTCCTCTGCAAGTAGACTCAAGTGAAATCAATTGAGATCGACAATGGATGCAATAGTGCGTGCATTGGGTTCGAATAAAAGCTCGAGTGCGGTATAAACTGCATAAATATCACCTTTTTGCAAAATGGATTATGCAAATACATCTGAAATTCAAAATTATCCAAGAAGAACGATAAGCTTTGGACCCAAAATCAGTGAGCAAAACCATAATGAAATAGCAAGAGATAGATGGAAAACTCAAAAAAGGGCTGCTCTAATAAAAAAAAACAAATACAAAAAAGTAATATACAAAAGATGTTATACTTTTGAGAGGTAGATCGGCTCTCCCACCCCCTAGACGTCGTTCGGAACACCGCCAAAAGGAAAAAAACACAGCAGCCACCAACATACATGCATGAAAAAATAAACTCTAGGTTACTCCCTTTAATAGAATCCTCTTTCAGTATTTCAAAAACTTTCCTTCAAAAGCCTTCCTTTCAAATTTCTTTAACATTTTCTCCTTGAATTTGTGATTAAGGCTCTCGTGGACCCCTTTTGCTCCTTTTTTTTGTCGCAGCCACTCGTTTCCTTCCTATTTTTTTGTCGCAACACCCGCTTTTTGGTTCTTCTTGTGGAAGCGTCTGGCCCACCTGGCCTGTTGGAGGATTATGGACCTGTCCAAGAGCAGACGACGTAATAATACACTCCTCCCAAAGACGTATCTTTTCCTCAATGTGGAAGAATGAAAAGTACTTGTGGATCACCTCGTAGGTTTCCCACGTTGCTTCACAGTTTGACAACCCTTGCCACTTAATGGATACTTCCTTTGCTCCCCCTGCTTCTTGTCGCACTCCTATCTCTAGCAGCTCTAGAATCACTTCCAAGTCATCCGTCAGCGTCGGCGATAGTGTAGACGAGGGTGTGTGATCTCCAATCGCATGTTTCAGCTATGACACATGGAAGACCGGGTGTAGTGCAGACGATTGTGGTAACCTCAAATGATAATTCATCGCCCCGATGCGTGCCAACACTTCATATGGTCCAAAGTATTCGAGTGAAGTTTCTCGCTCCTCCTGACCAATGTCTTTTGTCGATAGAGCTCAGCTTCAAGTAGACCATGTCCCATGGTTCAAACTGCAGACTTCTGTATTCATCCGCTTTCCTCTTCATGATTTGTTGAGCTCTCAGTAAATATCCCTTGAGCTCTCTAATATCCCATCCCTCTCCTCCAAGTACTGATCGATGTTGGATACCAGAGTGGTACTATACCCATAATGTATGAAGTGAGATGGATCCCACCCGTAAAATATCTTGAAAGGAATTGTTTGTCCTACGGTGTGGTATGAAGTATTATACCAATATTCGGTCCATACAATCGACTTAGCCCATAGCTTCGGTTTATCAGATACAAAACAACGCAGATATGTTTCCACACTCATGTTGACCACCCCAGTCTGCTCATCGGTCTATGGATGATATGCAGTGCTTCTTTTAAGGACTGTCTCTTACAACCTGAATAGCTCTTTCCAAAAGTGGTCAAGGAGCACCTTGTCCCTATTCGATACAATCAATTCCAACACCTCGTGTAAATGGATCACTTTCCGGATAAACACCGCCTCAATTGAGACCGCAATGTAAGAATGTCATAAGGTAATGAAATATGCATACTTAGGCGATCCAAGTCCACTATAATCACCGTGAACCCTTCGAACTGTGGCAACCCCTTGATAAAATCCATCATCACTTCTTCCTAAACCTTCTTTGATAATGCTAATGGTTGCAGTAATCTTCTTGGTGCTGTGGTCAAGAACTTGTGTCGCTGACACACATCACATTTTGCTATCATGTCCTCCACATCTTTACACATTACCCAATAAAGCTCAGCCGCCAGACGACTGTAGGTCTTTTGCACCCCAGAGTGTCCTCCGATCGCACTGCCATGAAACTCTTGTAATAATCTGGGAATATAATCTGACAACCTGGGTAGCAAGAATCACCTTTGGTGGAGTTGCTGCTGCCCCCTAAATGCATATTCCAGATGACTATTCGAGTCCTGTAGTAACTCAATTCTTATCTTCCTCAGCTCCTCATCCCTTTCGCTCTTCTTTTTCAAGGCTTCCCAATCTAGGACCAAGGATACTGACGAGTGGCCAATTGGAGTTCTTCCATCTTTCTTGATAGTGCGTCAGCTGTCTTGTTCTCCAATCTTGCCTGGTACTAAATCTCGAAATCTTATCCTAATAGCTTGAATAACCATCTCTGATGCTCCTCAATCACCATCTGCTCCTCCAAAAGATACTTTAAACTCCTCTGATCTGTCTTGACCAAAAAAATGTCATTTCAACAGGTGAGGCCGCCACTTCTAAATGGCCAAGGCAATTGTTATCAATTCTCGTTCATATATTGATTTTAGCCTTGCTCTGATTATAAGAATTTGGTTGAAGTAGACAATTTGTCGATGATCCTGCATAAGCACTGCTCTCAATTTGTACCCTGACACATCCGCCTCCACTACAAATGTTTTACTGAAACCTGGAAGTGTTAATGTTGATATGTTAGTCATGACTCTCTTCAAATATTCAAATGCTTGTGTTGTTGTTTCCCCCCATTTGAAATTATCTTTCTTCAACTACTTCGTTAGTGGCCATGTTATCATCTTCTATTGTCTCACGAACTTCCGACAATAGCCAGTGAGACCCTGGAATTATCTCATCTCCCTCAAATTTCTTGGTAAGGGCCAATCAACCATTGCCTCGATTTTGTACTGATCCACTGCTACTCCCATTCTGGTCATCACATGCCCTAGGTACTTCACCTGTAACTGTGCAAATGAATACTTCATAAGGTTGACATACAACTGGTGCTCCGTCAATTGTCTCCAAGATTGTTTGTAGGTGCCCCACATGCCCTGTCTCTGTATGAATGTAAACCATAGTTTCATCAAAGAATAACAATGCAAATTTCGAAGGTAAGGTTGAAAAAATCTATTCATAAGGGTCTAAAAAGTTGTTGGGGCATTTGGAAGACCAAACAACATAGCCAAGAATTAATAATGTCTTTTATGTGACATGCACAACGTCTTTTTTGCTGGATTTATCCTGATCTGGTGGTATCCAGACTTGCGGTCAATTTTTGAAAAATAGTTAACTCATAAAGCTCAACTAGCAACTCATCAGTCATAGGGATAGAAACTTAGCCAACATCGTCTCCTTGTTCAAATCCTGATAGTCTACATAGAATCTCCAATTATCATTTTTTTTCTTCGCTAACAGGATGAGACTGGAAAAAGGACTCACAGTAGGCCTGATAATCTTTGCCTCGAGCATTTCTCGGATCAGTTTCATCATTACGAATATGGGGGTACCTGTATGGTCTGATGCTGATGAGAGAAAAACTCTCCTTCATTATAATAGCGTGCTCATGCTCCCTCGGAGGAGGTAACATGTTTGGCTATTGAAAGATATTCATAAACTGTTGTAGGAGCTGTTGGACCCCTTTCGGAAATTCCGTGTACTATGAATCTCATATCTACTCAATGATCTGTAACTCCGCCAAGTAGCTTAGTCATGCTCCCTCAATCAACTTGACCATGGTTTTGAGCGATACCATGGTTTGGCATAAGCTAAGATCTCAACATCACCTTCCTATCCTCAACTTGGAACTCCATTGTCAAGGACTTCTTGTCCACCTTCATCTCTCCTATTGTTCACAATCACTTTATCCCCAAAATCACATATGTAATGTCCAAATCTAAAAGAAGGAAATCCACCACCACCTGTAAGTCATGTAGTGTCAAAACCAACCTCTTACGCTGAAGATCCCTGTATTCACCAGCGCCAACCCTAGCTTCTCTACAACCTGATTTGAGATGAAGTTATGTGTAACTTCGCTATCCACCAACACCACATCGGCTATTCCCCAATCCACTCCCTCACATTCATGGTGTATTTTGGAGTAAATTCCACCACTGAATTGAGGAACATCTCCACACATCCAAATGCAGATGCTCCCCCGTCTCCTCCACTGATTCCTCACACTCTATATCCTCCTCCTAAACTAAAAGAATTTGAAGGGCGTGCTCCTTGCATCGGTGGCCTGGGGCATATTTCTAATCACAACAATAACACAATCATTTTGCTCTTTTATCCTGCACTTTTGCATCTGTGAGGCGTTTGAAACTACCCACTAGACGTGTTTCTATATTTTTCTCTTTCGACGTCTCTCCCTGAAATGACACTGTCTAGGTCCTCAGTGTTGTAGTTGCAAGGGGCTCTTGTAGATTTCTTCGGTGCTGCTGCCTTTGCTGGTCTTTTTCACTTGTTTCTTATCCTCCATCATCTGGGTGAGTTTCATCATTTCTCTCAATCCACGCGTTCTCAAGGGTCGGATGGCTGCTCGAATGTCGGGCTTTAGACCTTTCAAGAAGTTCCGTTCCATTCCTGCTACAGAAATACCCCTCAACTTTCCTTTTAAGGGCTCAAACTTGTTTCAGTATTCCGTAACTGTCCCTTCCTGAGTCAGAGCATAGAATTGTTAATGTAGCTCTCATTCCCAAATTGCTCGGAAAGGCTCCAATAAGCAATCCTTAAACTCCTCCCATGAATGCATCAAATACCTTGCCTCTATCCACTGAAACCAGGCTAAAGCCTTCCCCTTCAAGTGTAATCTCACTATCATGAGCTTCTCTTCTTCAGATAATTCATTTAATGCAAAATACTTTTTCCATTTGATACACCCACCCATGTGCATCCTCCACTTTGAATATCGACATCTTCACTTTTCCGACCCTTGCATCTCTACCCCAACTTTCTCTTCCTCTGATATTTACGCCCATGTAGTTAGGGTGAAACTCCCTCCTCCGATCATAGGCTTACCCAACTCCTGATTCCCTTCTTCCTCCACCGCTTCCACTCCCCTTACACCATCCCTCTTCCAATTTTCGGCCCAAAACCCTTCATCTGAAGTCTCCACTCCCCCTCCTCTCAGAGTCCTAGGGGGACGCTCGTGTTGGTAGATGTTGTCTTCCTCGGCTTCTCGCTCGAACTTATTTCTTTTTTACTTTGCCAAGGATTCCCTGATCAACCCTTAGTTAAGGTTTGCAACTATAGCTATGAGCACTACCTTGGATTGCATCTTCATGAGTTTTTTCATCATCTTCTGTATTTCTCCTATGCTTTCAAATCCATCCTCCATTCGACTTTTAATGGAAGAAAACATGTCCTCAATAGTGGCAAATCTCTCTTCCATCCCTGATCTGATTTGTCCTGCCCCTCCTTCTAGCACATCTATTTTCTTTGTTGCCTCCATCTCACCAAGTTCAAGGCTCTGATACTAATTTGATATGCTTCAGATCCAAACTTAGTGAGCAAAACCACATTGAAACAACAAGAGATAGATGAAAAGCTCAAACAAGTGCTGCTTTTATTTTTTTAAAAAAATGCAAATAAGCAAAGATTATCTAATTCGAGAGGTAGATTAGCTCTTCCACACCCTAGACGTTGCTAGGAACATCACCAAAAGAAAAAAAAAATACAACAAACACCAAAATACATGCATGAAAAAACAAACTCAAGGCTACTTCCATTAATAGAATCCTCTCTCAGTATTTCAAAAACTTTCCTTCCAAGCCTCCCTTCCAAATTCCTTTAATTTTTTCTCCTTTAATATGTGATTAAGGCCCTCGTAGATTCCCATTGCTCCCTTTTTTTTATTTGTCGCAGCAACCTGCTCCTTTCTTTTTTCTGTCGCAGCAGCCCGCCGCTCTGGTTCTTCTCGTGGAAGCGTCCTGCCCGCCTGGCTAGTTGGAGGATTTTGGACCGGTTCACATACCGGCAGCGTAACAAAGAAGTCTTTCATGATCAATTCGATTGAGCATGACTAAAACAATAGGTTATGGACGGGTCATTATGTGAATCAATGTAAAACACCTCAACCGTCATTGAGATGGCCCAAACATCATCTTTCACGAAATGGGTTGTGCATGTGCATTTTGAAACTTTAACGTTATCTAGAAATAGCACCTAATATGCTTGGCTCTCTGGGTAAATTTTAGGAACACATCTATTTATGGCGAATTTGTTATTTTCATCTTTGATTAGTCATATAAATGGTAATAGCTGAACTAAACGTACTTGAAATTATATATATATATATATATATATATATATATATATATATATATATATATATACAAGCATTCTTTTTGATTTTATAAAAAAAATGCTATTGAAATTCCTTCTATAAGACAATGGGCATTTTATTTAGGTTGACGTTGTGTGTTATGTTGAGATCCCCAAATATGATGAAAAAAAATTCCTATGTAAGGAAGAAGATATTTGGGTTGATATCATGCGTTGAGTCAAAATCCCAAGTTTAATGCCAAATTTTTCTTGCAAGCTTGGAAACATTTGTCTTAATATTGTAATTTATGCCAAAATCTCCAAATATCTATTTAATTAACTATCAAGCAAAATATATACAAGAAAATTCTAAAAATTATAAAAGTTGATCTCTTTGACCAACCAAAATACTAAGAATTCATCAAGTAGACTTCTAGATTAGTAAGAAGAGAAGTTCTTCTATAGCTCTAGTCTAGAACTTAAATGGATCAAGAAGTTCAGATTCAACACGCCCAAAAATGACCAAGTCACTGACAACTTGTCTTACTTGGCATGCCATAAGAATAGCTGCTGTAAGAGAGCTCTCGTTTGATCAGTCTGATAAGTATTATTAAGTTTTTATTATATTCGACTTGATAATGTCAGTTGGAATAGATTAAAGAGATTTTAATTAGTCAAGTTTTCAGGAGAAATCAAAGGATTTATCTTTGCTCAAGATAACATTAAATTGAATTTTTTATCATTGCATAAAGCACAGATTGAAAGAGTCTTTCTTCTTTAACAAGGCCAATAAAACACAAAACACGGGATCAAAAAAGTTATTGTGAAGATCATCAAAACTCGAGTATGAATTAAAGGAAATTCAATCCTTAATGGGTTTGTCAAATCATCAAGCATGGGATCAACGAGCAATTAGTTCTTGACATTTTGCAAGACGGAAGGCTGGGTCACTGCATGCATCTTTCATTAAATTCATTAAAGCACAAAGTTAAGACTGAAGGCCCGCTGAATTTCCAAAAAAAGTCCCATAAAAGACAATTTAGATTTTAATTCATTCATATCCATTATAGTACAAAATTAGTACGTAAGATATTTTAACTCAAAATTGCCAAAAAGAAAAATGGGGAATCCAAGACATGAATTATAGGTAAGGAGAGAAAGTAGCAATCCTTGGATAATTTGTAGAGTGCGAAAGCATTATTAAATATTGTTTGGTTTTATGTTATTTGTTTGGTTCAAAGGTTTGTACCATATAAGTGAATAAACGGATCAAAGTATGATAACTCATTATTTTCTTGATGTGACATTAGATGGCCCAAATTTGACAACATCTTGATCTCACACAATTAAAGATGCTACTAAACCAAACAAGTGACATCTTTCAAATAACATCCATAACATTATTATTGTCAGTAAGCTTGGCAACCTCTTTTCAAGATTGGGAGGGAGATACTATGGATCGGAGAAAGAATCACTTGGAGCAAATAATGCATTGGGAATAGAGATATTTTTGTGAGGAGTGAGAGTGAAAGGAATTGGTTGTTAGGGAGACAGTAAGTGGGAGAGAAGGAAGGGAAGTTTGAGTGAAAGAAAAAGATTTTGTTATTGATAGTATGTGTAGAGGGAGGGAGTGTGGAAATAAGAGAGAACTTTAAGGGAGAGGAAGAGAGCATATGAATAAATGAGTGGAGAGCTTGGTAAAGGAGTATGAGAGAGAAATATGGGTAGAGAGAGGATGTAGAGAGTGAAAGGGAAGGTTTGATCAGAGCTAGGATTATAGAAGCATCTACCTTTAAAGGGAAAGTAAGAAATCAATTTTCATTCATTCTAAAATCAAGTATGTATTTTTGCATAACCTATGGTAATTATTTATATTAATTTACACTTTTGTAAAAACAAAAAGTGAACTCTATACAACAAACATGAAAACAAATTAGCCTTAGAGACTTAAAGAACCATTATTACAATCAACACAGGAAAACAAATTTACACTTTTGTAAAAAGAAAAAGTGAACTCTATACAACAAACATGAAAACAAATTAGCCTTAGAGACTTAAAGAACCATTATAACAATCAACACATGCCAAGAAGGACACCTGATATGTTGCATGGTGCATAACATAAATTTATCGAGGTAATTAAAGGCGCTAAAATGACAATCATGCATGAATGTCAACTTGAATTCTGTTGATAGCCTTCCATAGGTGGGAATGCAATAGAATTTTTTGGGCTTCATCATGCCGGAGCATATTGTTTAGGAATATTTACATACATACCAATCAATTCCTATGTATTTACATATGTAACATCTAGATTTCAAATTTTACATGTATGCCACCTCACCTATGCATGAAAAGGTGTATTTCAATTTTTAAAATTTGAAGTGGTGGTATTTTTGAGGTTATATGAAAGATTTGGGTGGTATAAGTAAAATGTAAAGTTGAGGTGTTAGATATGTAAATGCAAAAGAACTAAGTGCTATATATTTAAATGACTCTGCTGTTTAATGATGGCGGTCATAACAAAATTTTAATGAGGAAATTGTATTTATTTCATCTTTAAAATATATTGAGCCAAAAATGGCAAAAAAAAAAAATGAAAAAGTTGTCTGTCCGTTCTTTGTTGTGTGAAGAAAAAAAAAGTAATAAATAAATAAATAAATACTTGTAAGGGATCGAGTTGCATCTTGTGTTAAAACTATGAATCTTGGTGCACATTTAATTTTTTTATGTAAACCTGCCTTTGATTATAATCTTCATTTAGGAATGGTACACCGAGACAACCCTTAGTAGTCCCTCTTTCTAGAGCATGCTTATTGTTTGATTCCAGCCGAGTTCCAGCTGCTGCATTAGATGGGCTTGGTGAATACTCCCATTGTTGGGTCTTGTACGTATTTCATCTGAACACTGACCTTGAGAAGTTGTGGAAACAAACCTCCAGATCAAAATTTAAGGCAAAGGTTTGTTTGTTTCTGGCTCAATGTGTTCAAGATTACCTCCTTAACGTGCTTACTTGGGAAATACATCTGGTCTATTGCTTAATCATATGTTTGACAGGTGAGAGTCCCTAGACTTAAAGGTGGCAAGATGGGAGTCCTTGCCACAAGATCACCACATAGGCCTTGTCCTATTGGTCTTTCTGTTGCAAAGGTAAGATTCTATATACATATTTAATAGAGAGCCGTATGTTGAAGATTCCTCACAATGGAACTATACTGTCAGTTCGCTTATTAAGCTATGCCCTTAGTTTGTTTTAATTTTAATTGAACGAAATTCTTGCTATCAACTGCGAACACATTGCAAGTATATTATTCTAGGGTGTCAGGTTAGGTTTGTGGATCAGGTTGAGGACAAACCCAAAATTCACCCGACCCAAAAATACTTGACCTGAATCCAACTTGAATATTAAACGGGTTAGAAAATTCAAACTGAACCCAACCTGCCTTCAACCCGCTAACCCATTTAATGTAAGGTATAATAATTATTCAGATTGATTTTGAGTCAATTTTAGTTTAGCGGGCCAGTTCTGGTCTCTTTCAATATGGCGGGTGGACCTGGACCCCATTTGAAAAATTAAACTGGTTAGGATTTCTAACCTGAACTTGACCCGAAATTTATTTGGGTTAAGCTTGACTCGGATTCTTTGAGTCAAGTTTGGGTTGGTATGTCCGGTCAATTTTTCTACACCCCTATATAGTTCTATTGCAGATAAGTGTGACTTCAAAATTTTCTTATACAGAAAAAAGAGTGAGATTTAAGGTAATTGTGGTGGATATAAGTTTATCAGGGCTAATTGTTTTCACTTCCTAGTATGATTTCCTCGCTAGAAAAGGTTAAAACTGTTTTTATTTCTAAATTTCCATTTTATGTCTTCATTGCCACTCAGCATTCGTGATCGAGCATATACCCTGAGATGTTTCTTTGATGTTTTTCTCAGCTGTACTTTATTCAGTTTGTGCTTTGTTAAGGAGCCGTGCTTTTATTTTAATAGAATTACTAAGATCCTCTTAGGTTTAATTTTTTTGAAATACATGAAACCAAAGAGTCTCATGGCCGTTACCTCAAATGGGCCCTAAGCCTTTATTTGGTTGTAATGTTGTCAGTGAAGTTCGTTGATAACAGTACTTTTTAATCCTTTTTCACCACACCCTTTCGTAAAAAACTGCATTTTTGTTGCTCTCACAGTAGAGTGATGTGAAAAGCCAGCTTTGTGAATTAAATATCAATATGCTTGATTTGTAGCAGCTTATCTTGCCACAGAGCATAGAAGAAATTAGAGTTAATAATTATGTTTGAAACCAGGCCATCGTCTTAATCCACTCAGATACCACTATCTTTCTACTCAACTCGAATATGTCTTGTTTTTAATTAATTTAATTTAACTCGAAATTTACTGGACACATTCACACACACACACACACACACACATATATATATATATATATATATATATATATATATATAAAATATATAGGTAATTTTTTTTTCAAACTTAATAGATTTGAATTGAGCTTGGCCTGATTTGAAATTGAAATTTTTTATTTTATTTAAAATAGACAGTTTGGCTCGCTCAATTTGACTCCATATCACACATAGAGGAAACCCCTCAATGCAGTATTTGTTACAATTTCTGAAATGCGTATTATTATATTATGCTCATTGCATAGGGCAAACATGCCTTTAGTATGGAAGTATGAAGCGTAAGTTACTTGAGCAGTGACGCACATATATTTTAAAAGCCTTTTGTGTTGATGTTAGACAAATGTAGGCTGTTAGCGTACCACTGACATTCTTTGCAATGAAATATTGTCTAATGTTTTTTTTTTCCCCAAAATTAAAGTTGGACATGTTCATGACTCCATGACACTCCCCTATACGGCAAACAAATACGTTGACATGGCCAACACATATGATGATTATAAAATTTATTATTTAGACAAGCTTGCTTTACAAACTGTCTTTTTTTTTTTTTTTAAATTTATGTTGGTGAAGGTTCTATTGAAGGAAACTTGTTGATGATGATAACCATGATGTCAAGATCAACTGGGTGATATTAAGTTTTTTTTGTCATGTTTTTGATATTATGCTTTATTATGTGATACTTTTTGATGGAGAATATTGACATCAAGTAATGTAAATATAGACAAATTATAAAATTTAAAAGAGAACTTCTATCAATATGGTTATATTATCCATGTATCCACATTGTGTTGCGTTTGTGTCTCATCTCAATTCAATGTTTGTGTTTTACAAAGGCAATCCATTCATTCTGTTCTCATTTCTTGAGTTGTTTTCCAGATTGAGGCACTTGAAGGAAATGCACTTCTGCTTTCAGGAATAGATCTGGTAGATGGAACGGTGGGATCTTTGTCTCATAAATTTAAGAGGCTGTTTGGGATCATTTTTTATTTTTATTTTATTTTATAGATGTTCTTACTTAAAATAAAACATGATTGATATATTATAACATGTTTAGTTGCTTTTAAAAATACTTGATAATTTTTTACATATTCAAATGTTTTTAAGAAAAAATAATTTGTTTTTCAAAACAAAAAATAAAAATATGCAAAAAATGGACTAAACAAATTTATCTTTAAAGTAAAAGTAAAAAGTAAAAAATAAAAAAAAGTGATTCCAAACAAGCCTTAACTATCTCAGTATGTTAGCTAGAAGCTTTGTAGTTCTAAACTTCTTCTTGTTGAATTGGCAGTTTTAATATGATAATGTGCTTATGGTTTATCAACAGCCAGTACTTGATGTCAAACCTTACTTGCCATACTCTGATAACGTTCAAGGAGCAACTATTCCCAAATGGTTGAAGGTAATTTTCATTATAGCCTTTTTCACTAAAGGAATTAAGCATTTTTGTGTCGGACAGATCAGACGCAAATTGGACGTAAATCTGATGATATTTGAGGGTTATTGTCGGATTTGCGTCTGATTTACGTACGAATTTTTCTGACGTTAATTCGGGGATCGGTAATATTATTTCCGTTCAATTACATCAAAATATTCCGACACAAATAATTTATTAATTATAGTTTTAGGTTTTCGTTATTGTTAATAATAGTTGTAGAATACTATAACTATAGTTATTGTGTAGAATGTTGTAGTGTTCTATATTTATAGTTATAGTTTAGTTTATAGTTATTTATTATTGTAGAATGTTATAGCTATAGTTTGTTATAGTATTATATGGTGTGGTGTAGTTATGATTAGTTGTGGTTGTAGAATGCTATTATTGTAGTTATAGTGTAGTTTGCTGTAGAATATTGTAGCTATAGTTATGATGTAGTTATACTTGTTATAACTAGTTATTGTTGTAAAATACTATAGCTATAATTTCACTGTAATATGTTGTAGAATAATGTACTTGTAGTTATGGTGTCATTATGTTTGAAATGATAGTTATAGTTGTAAAGTACTATAGTTGTAGTTATAGTATAGTATGTTGTAGAGTACTATAGTTATGGTTGGATATAGTTCTAGAATGTTATAACTATAGCTCTAGTTTAGTATGTTTCATAATACTATAGGTATAGTTAATTATAGTTTTATGTAGTATAGTGTAATTTAATGTACTTATAGTTAGGTACAGCTATAGAATATTATAGTTATAACTGTAGTGTAGTTATTGTTATAGTTATAATTAGTTATAATTGTAGAATACAACAATTATAGTTATACTGTAATTATGGTTGTAGTTGTAATTAGTTTTATTTGTAGATATTATATCTATGGTTATTGTTTAATTTTAGTTCCAGTTATCGTTAATTATATTTGTAGAATATTATAGCTATAGATATAGTGTAGGCATAGTTAGTTATAATTCGTAGAATATTATAGATATAGTGTAGTGTTGTATGTTTTAGATTATTATGACTATTGTTATTTTTTAATTCTAGTTGGTAGTTATAGTTTGTTATAGTTGTAAAATACTTTACTTCTAGTTCTAAAATCAGTATTATTGTAGAATACTATAGCTATAGTTATAGTGTTATATAGTGTAGTGTAACTTAATGTTATTATTGTTTGTTATAGTGTGGAACACTATAGTTATATTTTTGGTTTAGAATGTTTTAGAATATTATAGTTATAATTATAGTATAGTTATAGTTATAGTTATAATTATAACTGTAGAATTCTTTAGCTATAGTTATAATGTAGTATGTTGTATACTATAGTTATTGTTATTATATAGATTTTGATTTAGTTATATTTTGTAATAGTTGTAGAATTCTATTGCTATAGTTATAGCATAGTATGTTATTGAATACTATAGCTATTATAATGTAGTACATTGTAAAATACTATAGCTATGTGTATGTTGTAGTTATAGTTGTAGTTACAGTTAGTTTTAGCTGTTGAATATCATAACTATAATTATCATGTAGTATTTTGTAAAATTCTATAGCTATAGTTATAGTTGTAATTGTAATATTAATATAGTATTGTATGATATAGTATAATATTACATGGTGTTACATGATATAGTGTGATTTAATGTAGTTATAGCTCTAGAGTACTATAGTATAGTTAATATGTAGTTAATTATAATTGCATAACAATAACTATAGTTATAATATAGTATGTGTAGAATATTATAGTTACGTTTATAGTTGTTGTGTTGTTATAGTTATGTTTATAATTATTTATAATTGTAGAATATTATGACTATAGTTATTATGTAGTATGTTGTACAATATTATAGCTATAATTATATTATAGTTATAGTTAATTATAATTGTAGAATAATATATCTATAGTGTAGAATGTTGTAAGATACTGTAACTATAGTTATAGCATAGTTCTAGTTCTAGTTATGGTTTGTTATAGTTTTAGAATATTATAGTTATCATTATAATTTATTATAGGATGAAATTTTCATATAATGTTTCCACCTAGTGCAAGCATTGGTTTGAGCACCGAAGGGTTTTGTGTAGGGCAAACATTCTCCAGTCTGGTTGGCATTCTACTTGGATGATTATGTATAGGAGAATGAGGGGTCGACACATATTAACTTTGCTATAGTTAATATGTAGGTATGGTTGTATTTGTAGTTATAATTGCAGAACAATAATTATAGTTATAATATAGTATGTTGTAAGATGCTATAGTTATAGTTATGGTGTTGTTATAGTTGTGATTATAATTAGTTATAATTGTAGAATATTATAGCTATAGCTATTATGCAGTATTTTGTACAATACTATAGCTATAGTTATATTGTAGTTATGGTTAATTATAGTTGTAGAATAATATATCTTTAGTTATAGTATAGTATGTTGTAGGATACTATAACTATAGTTATAATATAGTTCTAGTTGTAGTTATAGTTTGTTATAGTTTTAAAATATTATAGTTATAATTTATTGCGGGAGAGAATCTTCATATGATGGTTCAACTTTGTGCAAGCATTGGTTTGAGCATCGAATGGTTTTGTGCGGGGTAGTCTACTTGCATGATTGTGTATAGGAGAATGAGGGGTCAACATATATATACGAGCTTCACTTTCTAGGCACAACATTTTTGCATGATACAATTTTACACCCTTTGTAAGGAACCTCTTACCGTTTTTGCATGATACAAATTTTACACCCTTTGTAAGGAATCTCTTACTGTCCCTCGTGATTGACATTGTATGATCACCTTGTACATCAAACTTGTATAAAACTTCTGTGATGTTTCAAACTATAGAGGAACTGATTACCTTGTACATCAAACTTCAGCATTCATTGGAACAAACTTGATTTGACAAGTATCTCATTGTTAATTAATAAAACTACATAACATTTGTAGGAGACTCAGCGACTCGTCAACGTGCTTGAATAAAATATGAGGTGAAACACACACAAACTCATAAAAGCAAACGAGGCTTTTTATCAACTAATTAAATTTATTTGAAACTGTCTTATGATTTGTGGGGTCTATTTGAGCACTCAAATGAGCGATAAGAAAGAGATGATTAACTTCAAATATATTTGCAAAATTTGAAAATTTTTACTGCGAGTGGATTCACAATACACTCACTAGCAAATAGAAGGTGATTTATTTTAACATCCAAAAATGAAATTTTGCACACTCCCACTAGTCTGCACCACTTTCGTAGTAGTAGACATAAGGCAAATTTTAGGGCCCCAATGAGAAATTTTGCATGCTCAAGAAACTCAACTTACCAAACAAGCTCAAATGCAACATGTAGCGAACTCTTAGTTCACTTATAGAGATAAATGATGCATTAAAAAAAATCTGTACTAGATTTACAGGGTACTCGACAACTCATCAACGAACTCAAATAAAAATTCTGATAAAACACTAGATCAATCTTTCACCACCAGATCTACAATCTCTCTACACTATCAGACAAAAAGTCTTAAATGAAATAGTTCCACACATTTTCAATGGTAACACATTTGTACAAATAACAATAAAATCTCCTAAAATTTAGTTCAAATTAAAATAAGATTTTCCTCAGGAAATATTCATGTATTCCAAAATTCGGTTCTTTTTGAACGGTTCAGACTCGTATCATTTGGTCGTCTTTCTGCCCTCCTCGTGGCTTGGTTGGCTTAGGCATTATTTGCTTTGGCTCGGACAGTCGGAAAAGTGGGTCTCACTTTATTTTATTGGTGTGCCCTTCCCTCGTTGTACTCTTCTCCTCTGGACCGTTAGATCTTCTCAGGATTAGTGCCGAAACATTTCTTATGTTGAGTAATAAAGGGTTAGAACTTTTCTATGCGTCACATGAATATATTCATCAGTACTATCAGATTTCTGATGCATACAAATTAAATTCACATTTTTGTACACAACATTTTAATTCAGGACACGTTTTTCTATCAATACAATAATAATTGCTTGGGCTTGAACTTACAGATCCTGTTTTCCCTTTTTATTTATTTAATGATTAGCTAACTTCTAACTGTCATCTTCCAAAACCATCCAGGAGGAAAATGCATTGGCCGTATCTTCAATTAGCTTTTCTGCGGAATTTAATTCTACTCTATCTATCTGCTGGTTGAAAAACGTAAGTTCCAGTTTCAACACCATTTAAAAATTTATTTGAGTCATGTATTGTCTTTATTGCCGAGTATTCAGGCGAAAACATCTTTGAATCTCTATCTCATTCGTTATTGTCCAGTTTTTATTGAGAACCTCAAGTACTGGGCATTGTCTGATACCTAGGGGGTCTTTGGTAGCATGATTTTGATAGGTTTAGGTATGGATTTAAAGATAAATCCAGGCAAACACAAAAAAAAAAAATATATATATATATATATCCAACGCTTTGTTAAATCAAAATTTTTCATGTTTCGTCTCTGTTTCTCGTGTTCCACCGCTTTTACTACAATGTAAATTTGAATTTACTAAATCCGATTGCAAGACGGATTTAAGGGATTTACTCCGTCGTCGCTCGTAAGTTCCTTCACCGTCGCACTGGATTTGATATATCCGAATTTATTGGATTTGATAAGCCCTATTTAACATAAAATCAGGTAGCAGCCAAACATCACCTTTGGGTGTCAAAAAAAGTTTTGGAATGAACTATGGCTGACTTCTCTCAAATTCAACTTGATAAAGATCTTGTGCTGAGTTGATATTTATTATTCGCCATAAACATTTCATCAACAAAAACCATTTTTCATTGAACTATAATCCATTAGAAATCTGACATAGATTTTTCATTTGTAGCTAAGAAGTAATTAAATTGCTTTCAGGAGAAAAATTCATTATATGCATCCATGGATGAATTCCAGAGTCTTATCAAGGAGGTTCTCTCCTGGGACATCAGGTCTTTTTCCCAGCGGAGCAGACCACATCATGGGATTATTGAATGTGAAAACCATGGATTCTCATTTCTCTCAGAAAATGGTGGTGATGAACCTCCTGGTGTCATTTATCATTTGATTCTCGAAGGAGTCGACATCTCGTACCGAATCGACGACAGATCGAATATCTTGGTTGAGAGAGCCACCCTTCTCTCCGGCACAAGTGCTGCGAGTAAAGATCACTACAGTTAATCTAATTGGAGACACAAGTTAGTGAAAAATTAAGGTGCATTTACATACATAACACACAATTCTTTTGTATTTACATATCCAAAACCTAAACTTTCATTTTTGCACGCATATCGCTAAACTATTATAACTTTTTCAGTATGTGAATATGGAAATTTAGATGTGAGATACGTAAATTCATAATAGTTGTGTGCTGGGTATGTAAATTCCCCAAAATTAATTTAGCAGCACAATGATCATGTTATATTAAGAGTACAAGAGTTTGGTACGTATTAAAAAGCTTTTGTTGGCTAGCAGCAGGTTGTTGGTGCATTGAATAACTTCGCTGTTTTATTTAAAGTCGTTGCTTCAATTATGTGAGTTCTGCCGGTGGCGGCCAACTACCAGCTTTAATATGTTTAGTTTTGTGTTACTCTATAATTCTCAAGAAGCAAATAGCACCCATGTAGATTAAAAATAAGACCTTTTTTAATTTAATTTTTCATGATAATTGAATTGAATAGGGCGGACATCAACTTCATTTTTATCCGTCAATGGTATAAAATCAGTCGAAAGGGCTTTATCAAGAGCCCGTTTGGGACAGCTTATATGGTGCAGCGATATTTTGAAAACGCATCTGACCTGTTTGAGTAAACTGTGTTTTGACAGCTTATGTGTTTTCAAAATGCTAAAAACAACATTTTCACACTGTCGGTGGCAGTTTTCTAGTTACGGTTTGGCTTTTTCAAAAGAAAAAAAATTTGTAATAGTCATCGCACCTAGCTTATAAACATATATTATTTAATCAACTTATCAGTAAATTATTCAATGAGTTGCAATTGCACCAAACAAAATAGACCTTAAATCACAACTAAGTGCAAGTGGCCAAACAATTTAATAACTCTTAATTTCTAAAAAAATATTATTTTTGCGTCAAAGTAGGTTGGGCGAATGAAAATTATGACTTAATTAAGAATTTTATTTTATTATTTTTTATTAATTTAGCACTTTTCAATTAAAAAAAGATGACTAGAAGCAGCAGTTGTGCCAACTTTCAAAGTCCTTTCAAAGACTGGTATTTCAATGCTTACCCCTCTTTTTTTAATATTTTATTTATTATTTTGTCCTACTATTGCTCGTGTAGAGAAACCATCGGCCGTTAGCTGTAGACTGCTTTGCAATCCAGGAAGTGGAAAGTTAAAAGAATATTTCAAAATAGGGAAATTTACATGCATGCCGCATAATTCTTATGTATTTACATATCTAACACCCAAAGTTAGATATTTACACTAACAACATTATGGCATCATTAAGACATGAAAAACGTGTATTTTAACTTTAATTTGATGTGATATTAAATATTTTGAGTGGTATGAATGATTAGGTATTTGATATGTAATACATAATAATTGAATGACATGCATGTAAATGCCCCTTCAAAATAAATGAACATCTTTCTATTAACAGTTGTGCAGACTAAATAATGGAATTTATATGAATGTTTACATCCAATTAGGCTTAAACTTGAAGCAATTTTTGAATTAGAAATTTGAAGAAATAAATTTAGGACTGTTCGATTAAAATTGGGGAGAAATTTTAAAGAGCATTTTTAAAAAAATTCTCTTTTGAGATGCGATAAATTTTAGGTGTAAATCCTAAGTTATTATGTGGCCTTTTTTTGGAGGTCTTTATGGTGGACTTCTATAATATTTATGGATATGAGAGATAGAATATTTAAATATTAATCTCATTCATCTAGTAAAAGAACAAATAAGGGCTAACAAGGCTATAACTATGCATCAAAAGCAATTTAGTAAAATAAATTATCATTAAAATATCCTTCCAAATGTTGGTATGTGTTTTGTTGCTTATTTATTTATTTATTTTATTCTGTTTAGTTGATAATGGCTAAGCTTATATATTCTATATCACCTTTAGAGATGTGGCAAGCATCAGGTATTTTTATGGTCAAAACAATGGAGTTTTAATCCTAAAACTACTTATTTTAAATCATTAAATCCACCAAATAGTTATTTTTTTGATCAAAACTACGGATTCTATAATGTTGTTTTCACTTCTAGAAATAAGATCATCTTAACCACCCAAAAACTTCCGTGACCTTCTATGTTTCATTACTGGCAACTTTCATGCCATGTTTTTTTTTCCATTTTTAGAAATGCAAATATGATTAATCGTAGTCACCACCAAGTCTTTTTGTGATGATCTAGACTTTGCGTTCAGCTTTTGTTGTTCTAGTCTCTAAAGACAAGATCGCCACGAACATGCTTAGTGGTCATTCTAACCTTTAAGCACCATCTTATCCGCCAAAGCTCATGTTAACCCTACCTACAAGAGTAGGATCATCTCTATCATCCTCAATGGCACTCCTAACTTTAGATAAGAATAATTTCCTGTAACTCATAGTTCTTTCTATATTTTTCATAAGAAAATTTCACATTTGTCTTAATTTTATTTATTTATTTATATGTGTAAATTATCTTCCTTAATTAAAATGGCTTCTTACATAACAATTTTTATAAAGTGATTTTGTTTGTCAAGAGTTGGACTGAATAACGATTAAAAAAAAAGCTTAAAAACAATGAAATAATTTTCATATTAGTCCTCTTAAAAATTTAATATTCCTCCTGACCCATCCTTACCGAATTACGAGTAGTTCAACTATTGCACAAATGTTTGTAGAAATGGTCAAATTTGCTTGATTATGTATCCGTTAATTTAATTGGTTAAATTGGCTGTTTGATCGTTACTTCTCTTCCAAGGGAATTTAAGTTCAAAGGCATATATTTAAATAATAGTTTAAAATTAAAAGCAAAATTATTATAAAAAAATTAGATTAAATTTCATCTTATTAGATTTGTTTTTTAAATTCTATTAATTATGATTAAATTCACAAATGTGATTTGGAGCATTCATCACTATTTTTAATTGCAAGATAGAAGGCATGTTGAGATTGTCCATGCAAAAACTATGCTACTTTTGGGCATGAAACTTCTTCATGCCCGAAAGTAAACTAATTTCAAGCCACTTGCCCCCTTGATCCCTAAAAGAGGAAGGGGAGAACTTGAAATGCTCAAAGGCCTTTTTTTTAGCAAGAGTGAGGCACTTACAATTAATTCTCTTAGTGTCATTGCCCCCTGATTTCTGATATGTCTGATGTCCTATATCTCAATATTCCACTCTATGTTTCCTCCCAAGGTGTTGAATCTGTAACAGAGACATATAACAATCATCTTCTGCAACCAAATGACGATAAATGAGAAAAAGGAGGATACTCGTGCAATCTTCAATACACTTACCAAAAGTTTCATTTTTAAACTCTTACAACTTGAATATAATGGAGTTAATAAATCAAAATTTTGATATTTGTTTAGTCAAAATAATTTTAGGAACCTCTTTGAGAAAATAATGACAATGGGCAATTAACTTAGTATTTATCCGTTCGAGAGCAATCTAACATTAAGAGTGTCTTGGTAACTAAAATTCTATAAGATTCTTAGGAATACCAATTTTTTTTTTAATATTAGAGTTGGGCAATAAATAAAGCATGATGAACATCATCCTTTAAGTGAAATATTTATCATCTTGAGAACAATTCAATGCCATAAATGATTCACAAATTGATCAAATCTACAAGTCATAATTTTAATGGTTCTATATCAAACTTGCTAAACTATATTAACTTTGGCATTTATTTAAATATCTGTTGTCATGTAGGCATTGTAGGCAATAACAAACTGCCAAGAATGTGAGATGTCAATCAATACAACAGTGACAGTGAACAACCGCTTTCATATAAGATAAATCATATCTTATATGATATTGTGTAAGAAAATAATTAAACACGTTGATCTTAGATGAAGTAGTCAAGATTTTCATATTTGATTGATCTTTTAATGGACCTAATTTGATCTTGACACCTTTAAATTTTATCAATAATAATAATAATATAACTATCATCATCATCATTATCTTTTTATTTTAAATGTTATCAAAACATTAACTTAAGATGTATTAAGGGGCTTGCACTCCTTATACCTACAGGGTTTACATTGTTGGCATCAATGATCAAATCTCTTATAATTATTGGGAGAAGCCATATATACGAATGTTATTATTGCCACGGGGAAAAAGTGATATGTGAATATCTTGATATCAAAATGCACGATTCTATGGATTTCAATTCTAAGGTATGCACTAGTCTTTAAAGTATCAATCATTTATAAAACTCAATTAATTTGAATCATAACATCTCATTTATGAGGGCTAAATATTAGTGTAGCATCACATATGCAACATATTTGGATCCTTCCTATTATTGTACTCATGTAGGCCATTGAATCTCAATTTGAAAGTATATTTTTTTTCTTAAATCAAGTTATTTTTGAGAAAAATAAATTAATTAATTACTAACTTTGATAGTTGATCCATTCTACTTGGCTTGAATGGCCAAAGACAAGTAAATGCATGTATACTATATAATATATTTGAAAATACAAAAAAAAAAGATATCTTTAATAAATTTTAATCATTATTTTTAAATAATTATGATTAAAAAGGGGGTAAATTTGTGTAATTCATTTATTTTAAAAGAAATTTAATAATTTTAAGATTTATTCTACCAAAAATATATTTAGCCAATTATTGTTTTCTCTGAATTTCGAGTTACTCTAATAATTGTCATTATTCACATAAACTCGCTTCTTGTGGACCCCAAAACTCACGTGCTCTCGCACAACCAATTGATGCCACGTGTAAGAAGTTTTTACTTTTGCAAAATCAATCATTATTAAAATGTTATTACAAATTGGTGCCAAAATTATGCAAGCAGGTGTTGAACAAATATAATCATAAATGTAAGCTAGGTAAAAAAGAATTACTTTATCGGAATTTAAGCGCGATAGTTATAAAATAGTACGTGTGGGATTCTGTAGGTTTATGCCTTAAAACCTTAAAACAAATGCCAGCGATAATAACATTAACAGTTTTTTTTTCGATGGGAGAATTCATTTCTTGGTCTTTCGTGTGTATTTATTGGTGGCATAGTGATTTAAGGCATAATATCTCACTATGAGATTATGAGTTCGAATCACACATATTGTCATTTAAGCTTATCTTTTCCCACGAAAAAGATTTTGAGCACATATTCGTGACATAGTGATTGAGAGCAAAATCGTTCAATACTATTTTGAACTGGACGTTGACCAAACCTCCTATATAAACAAAAATACTACCACTAGGTAGTTGTTGATCAATGTTTTGACAATGTTTGTTTAATTATAGGGATTTCCCTTTGATGGGAGATCTCATCTATAAAGACAACTGGCAAATGGTTAAGTCTATATTGGGCAACAGAACATACCTCTCCCAATTGTTGTCTCTTCGTGCCGGAGGGTCAGGATCCTCCTCCGAAAATTTATGGACCTCCTCCAAAAATTTATGGGATTATCTTTGCTACGTGGAGCTCGTTGCTTCGGACATGTCTGTTTGAAAGTTTTCATGCCGCAGGCTTGCTCTGTTACTGCCTATGTGCGTTGACTGCATTAAACTCTTTAAGCTTCTCGATGCAGATGAGCTCCTCAATAAGGTTTCAGAGGTGACAACATTCCTTCGTGTCGTGGTCATGGTCACGATGGTACTCACAGTACCTCTTCAGATCTCCTAAGATTGGGCCACATTTAGTGGTGGGGTCGGTCTGCAATTATCCTTGTTTTGGATGGTTTGAACTATTTCGACTATTAAAATGTTGAGGGCTGTCTAACCTTACAATTTTTGTTAGACATGCAATCACTCATAATATTGGGTCGGACGTTAATCGGTGGGTCATTTTCAATCATGATTCTCTCATTCATTTCTTTGCTGATCCCATAATCGAGAGTTATTGTTTTGGTGACCATTAGAGGACTGATTGTCTATTGCCTTACGTGGTTTCCTCAATTCTTTCCACTTCCTTGAGGGATGGTCGGATGAGTCCGGCTTACCCTTCGGAGAGTCCCAATGATCCTCCTCGGAGAGTATGTGCTCGTTTGGCATCTCTAATACTCTGCAATAGTAGCATGTTTAAATAATTTTAGGTCATACAAGAACTGTTCACTTCAGACTCCTTATTTTAAGGTTGTTCCAGCTATATCAGGCTTTAGATCTATAACTACAAGCATATTGTTCTGAAGCAGGTGGTGTAAGCTCGCAGACTCTCGTTTTATCTCTACTTGAGGTCGAGTAAGGTGTCTGAGAATTTCCTTTGTTTATGCATGTTTGAAAAGTGTGAAACAAAGAGTATCTTCAACTTGTAGTAACTTTAGGTGGTTTTGTTCGACAAACCGTTGAACCATTGAAGGGCCAACTTCTTTAGGGTGGTTAAAAGAAAACACATTATAGGGTCGTCTATCTGGAGAAGATCGATAGATGATTCGAACAATGCTATGTGGTCAATTGAGTCGGTCTTTTCCTTGTAAGAATCCATGAGAAAGAACCATAACTTGGGCGTTAGTACTGTTTCTTTAATATGGAGCATAAAAGCCCCTTCTATGAGCGATCAGAAAAGCACTCGCATCCTCTATTCTCATCACCTGTTTGCTTGCATAGAAGCATATATGTCGGTGTGTTGGGACTTGCCTTGCCCCTCTGTCAGTTGGTTGTTGACCTAGTTGTCTGGAATAGACGGGTTCCCCGGTGGGGCCTTTGGGTACGGGCCTCAAGAGGTTCTGCTTCCAGACGAGGTTCTTGGTCGTTCCTATGGCGAATTGCTACCCGGAGGATCTCAAATTGCTCCATCATGAGGGTCATTTGAGCTTGAAATCCCCAGAGTTGTGCATGGATGTATGGTTATGTAACATCTCTATTGGGTTTCATGTGTGCTATCTCTCTATGGGAACTTTCGCCTTCATAATCTTTTTCATTTCTCTTATATGACATATTCACGCTCATTACACCACCTTTTAGGATGTTTGATCATAAATTATCCTTTGTGAATACACCCCGAGAGTTTATGTTTGAGTGAATGAAGGAGGAGAGAAAGAGAGTATAGCAAGTTAGAAGTTTCCTGTATAGAGAATTGGCCAAATGTTTTTTTGTTCGTATTTTGTCTCTTATTTATAAATGTGTATTTTGTACAATTAAAAAAATGACAGAGCAATTATGGAAGCCACTTTTAATACAATTGATGCTTTATATTAATCATATGAATTTCAAACTATATGGGTATTGCAATTTGAATCTTAATATGTCAGTAACTTGGCCAGTTGACTTACTTGAATTCAGCCGACTGAGACGACCAGCTGAGTTGCGATCATGCCATGGGTTGGCCGACCGATGCGCCTAGTTTAGTGTCGATTTCGACCTCCATGGTAAAAGTGGGTCGACCGATTAATCGTGATCAATGATTCCCGCCTTCACCACAGCTAGTTGGGTCTCACGTTCGAACCTCTCACCATAGTGTATCAATCGATTCTTGACCACGCGGTTGACAATAGGGCGACATGATGCCTTGGTTGTCTGGGTTGTTCGAATGATTTGAAATTTGTGCCGACTATTGTGTTGTATATATATTCAATAAGTGAAAATATAAAAAAATAATAATAATAAAAAGAGTTGCAGTGAAGCTTTCAACTAGGGGTGCAAACAAGCCAAGTCAATCTCGAGCCACTCTTGGTGAGATCTTCAACTTCAACATTATTAAAAATTCAAGCCGGCTCACAATTCAATTTGTTTATTATAAAAGAGAAAATTAATATTAATATATTTGGATTATATTTTATATTAATATATATATTTTCAGACGAACTGACTCACGTGCTAACGAGTCGAGCCGGGCTGGTTGGAACACAACTTTTTAGCTCATCGAGCTTGGTACATGAGGCACTTATCGAGCCAATCATGTCACGTCTCACAAATTTCCTTAGCTCACTTACATTTCTACACACAACTAATTGATATTAATAATCAACTATGATTTACTAATATTAAGAAAATGGATATATTCAAAGTATAAATTAATAGTTTGTTTGGGCGGCGGTGCGGTGGAGGTGCGACACCGACCACAGTTTTGTTTGTTTGAGTAAACTGCATTTTGACAGCCTTTTCAAAAACTGTCACTGAAATCTGCATTTTCCCACCACTCTTGACTAGGTGCAGCGTTAACTTTCTAGTTGTAGTCTGACTTAAAAAAAAATTAAAAATTGTAATAGCCACCTCAGTTTTTTGAACATAAGATTATTAAATTCAACAACTTTACAGTTATTTTTTAATAAATTGCAGCTGTCTCAAATAGACGACAACACTGATTGTACTATGCATCACTTTCAATCAAGGGTTTAATGAAAATTTTGAATTAATAATTTAAAACCCTGTATAATTTGAAATGTTGATAATTACAAAATCATAAAACCGGTCCGAAAATTTGTGACTTCTAGAGCCTTTGAAAACTCTCTTAAATTTTCAACCTATTTGATCACAATGATCTTTGGTCAAAATTATTACAACACGTATGATTTTGCTGCCGTGATTAGAAGGTTCTTTACATAATTATGCAAATTAATAGTGCCAATGATCATATTAATTAAATCATAAAATTACACAATGGCGCACGTGCCACAATCCGAGCGCAAACAATCTATATTTTACTGTTATATAAGCTGAGCATTTGAGAAGATATATTTGAATTAAAATATCATTTCTAACTTTTTTATAATAATAAAGGAGTCAATAAAAAATGTAAGATTTATAGAGAAATGACTCAATTTTTATGTTCTTATACATTCAACACCTAAACTTTAGTTTCATATTTATATCATTCAAAATTTCTATCAAATTAATAAGACGTCTTTTTTTAAAATTTTAAAATGTGAAATATATATTTTCAAGTATAGATAATATGTTGTATGTGTAAAAGTTGAAGTTCAAGTGTTGGATATACAAATATATTAAAACCTTATGTAAATGCCCCTAAAAGTTTTGTAACATGAAGATTGTTTTGGTATTATTTAAAGTTGAGATGCTTGTCCCGTTGTGCGTAGGGCTGTCAAAACGGCTCGTTGTTCGCGAACAGGTCGTGTTCGGCTCGTTCGCTAAGTTAACGAGTAGAACACGAACGACACGAACAAATATTTGTTCGTTCGTGTTCGGCGCGTTTTGACTTGAAATACTACTAATTAATTATATATGTATATATCTATGATGAGTAGTAATTTTAAAAAGTTTATTTGACTACAAAGCTACAAAAATTTATAATCAAATAAAAGTATTTATGAAGAAAATAGAAAAAAAAATTTTAAATTAGATTCAAATGATGTTTTAAATCTTGCCTCAGTCTTTAACATCTTATAACTATATGATTAGGGTTGTCAAAACGACTCTTTGTTCGTGAACGTCTCGTGTTTGACTTGCTAAGCAAACGAGCCGAACACAAACACACTTTTTGAGCTCGAAATAATTTAATTGTCGCGACCCTGAATATATCGGTTTGGTAGTTAATAAAAATCACCCACCAGTAATTTATAAATATCAATATTTGGAGTGGCCTCTATGCAATTATTAAAAAACAGCAGAATTATATTATAAAAACTTCTATTTAATGGAAAAAAAAACCACTGTCAAGCTCCAAAGCTAGAACTGTAAACGGATCGAACACGAACGAAACAGAGCTCGTGTTCGTGCTCGGTTCGTTTGAAATTTAGTTTGTTTGAAATAAGCTCGTGTTCGAAATTATTTGTGAAATCACTATTCGTGTTCGTTACTTAACGAATGAGCCGTACATGAGCTGTTCGCGAACAACGAGCCAGTTTCACATCTCTAATATTAATATATACAAATAATATATTATATTAATTATATAACTTATATTATATAAATATATAATATTTATATTAGTATATTACTAATACAGTATATGAATATATTACTATTATTTATGTATTATATATTATAATTTATAAAATTTAATTTTTTAAAATATCATAAATATATATTTATATATAATTATTTTAAATTATTTTATATTGCGAACAATAACGATTCAAACACGAACGAACGCATCACTGTTTGTGTTTGTTTCGTTTAACTGACCGAATGAAAAAAATTTGTTCAAATTCGTCTCGTTTACTTATCGAACAAATCAAACACGAATTCATTGACGAACCGAACACAAATTTTTTCGAAAATAAATAGCTTTTTGACAGCCCTATCCAAAGCTATGTATATAAATATAAAAGTGGTTATAATATATGTAAATACATAAGAATTATGGGCAACGAAAGTAAATTTCCCATTAAAACGTGAAATGATTTTTTTTTTCGGGTTTCCACACGGCACTTATCTTTTAACGAAATTTCAATTCATTTTCCAAATAAAAAATAAAAATAAAAAAATATTCATATGAAAAACATTCGCTGTTTGCTGTTCTGTGCTTCGCGGCAACGGATTGCATCACTTTTCCAGTTAGTCGATGGGCGAAATATCCGCCTCCAAATGGAGAAAATTTAGGTCGGAATTTGATCAGAAAATATTTTCTAGTAATTGAATTAAACATGAATTGACCGCAGAGTTATTGAACCCAGTAGATCCAAATTACCGATTCTGCCCCTTCCCTGTACACCGCGATAAAAATTTGAATTTATGTCTATAGTGGCAGTTTCGTCATTTAATTCAAGGCACACAATCTTTACTTTTCATTTCCTCTTTCCTTTCCCACAGCCGCTTCGTTCCGGTTTCCATCTCACTGCGAAGCCGAGAAGCAGAGCAAAGAATACGCAGAGAGAGAGAGAGAGAGAGAGAGAGAGAGAGAGAGAGAGAGAGATGGGGGAGAGGACAGCGCCAGCAGAGATGGTGGAGACGAGAGTGGCGACGAGGTCGTCGATACTGGATGCATTGAAGGGTTTAGGAGGGGCGGCAGCGGGGACGCGGGTGGATAAGGAAGAGCTGAGGAGGAGGATCTTGATTCCAGCGGACCTGGCGGCGTCGATGCGGGAAGCGATCAAGTTTAGGGAGCCGGGTGTTGCGGCAAGGAAGTACGCCGATGCGGCTGCCCAGAGTGGGGTGGTGGAGCCGCCGGAGGCGCCTGTGGTGGTCTTTGTGAACTCGCGAAGTGGGGGCCGACATGGGCCGGAGCTCATGGCTAGGCTGCAGGAGCTCATGGGAGAAAACCAGGTTGAATTTCTTTTTCGCTTTCTCTGGTTTGAAAAGGAGTTCGGTTTTCGGATTTGGCCTGTGTGGAGGGGTATGCGGATTTTTTGGGATCGCTTCCACGATTGAATGTATTTTATTTTATTTTTGGTTTTACATCCTTATTGGGTTTGAAACTTTGATCTGGGTTTTTGTACTATTTAGTTGTTTTAGCGGTTTTCAGTTTTTCCCCTCTTATTTTGAAGAGGAAAAGCATGATCTCGGTGATTGTTTATATGTTTCCTGCATATGATCCCTCTTTTGTTTTTAGTTTTGAGGTTGTTTACAGACTGAAGTTTGCACTGCAGGTTTTTGATCTATCTGAAGTAAAACCCTCGGATTTCGTGCATTACGCGTTGCTGTGCCTGGAGAGGTTGGCGGAATCTGGTGATGTAGTTGCTAAAGTCACTCGAGAGCGGTTGAGGGTTATGGTATACTGGTTTGATCTATAATAATGGACATCGTGTAAAAAAAAAATTAGTTTGGTAAAGCATCAATAGTCTTTTTTTTGCTAAAGCTGTGTACACTTTGCTTGGCAGGTCGCCGGAGGTGACGGTACAGTAGGTTGGGTATTAGGATGTCTCGGAGAGCTTCATGCTCAAAACAGAGAGCCAGTTCCTCCGACAGCTATTATTCCGCTTGGTACGGGAAACGATCTTTCTAGGAGCTTTGGTTGGGTAAGGCGCTGCTTTACAAGGAGTTCAATGGTTTCCGGCAATGGTGTTGCTATCTAAATTTTTGTTATTTCAATGCAGGGCGGTTCATTTCCATTCGCCTGGAGATCTGCTGTAAAACGCGCGCTTCTTAAGGCAACCAACGGTCCTGTTTGCCGTTTGGATAGGTGACATTTGTCTTCTATTACTTCTTGTCAGTGTATTCTTCATATTATGATAATACTATCCAGCTTCTTGTCCAAAATTCCTTTACAAAGCATTATTTTTTGACATGCTATTTCTTTGCACTTATTTTGGACGATTAGTAGTGTCACTAATAGCTAGCGGCATGGCATAAATCAATATACTCATGCCGTACCATTCAAATTAATTGTAATGAAAATGGGAAATGTTAATGTGTGTCACAATATTTACATTATGAAGCTTGCTCCTGCAGTGCTGTATAGCATTTGCTATTTGGTACATTTAAGTGCAAAAAACAGGCTAGTTTAGGTTTGTTTTAAAACCATATGCAGTATCTTCTGTTAAAAGTTCATATTAAATTTTCTTGAGGTTTTTGTTTGTTTCTCTTTTGATTTATATCATATATATGTATGCTTATACTGTTTTGGGAGCAAATTAATTAGAGAGAGAGAGAGAGAGAGAGAGAGAGAGAGAGAGAGAGAGAGAGCAATGGGGGTTGGGGGTGTGAAAGAAGTGTGAAACATGCCTGTAAATCCAACATTTTGATTACATGAGTATTTTCTAGTTGTTTTTTTTTTTGCATGAATTGATGGTTGTCATATTTTTTTCTTGCAGTTGGCATGTTACAGTCACAATGCCCCAAGCAGAAAAATTAGAATTGCCTCACTCTCTTAAGCATAGAGAGCAACCCAACTTCAGTCAGGTTGTGAAAGTAGTTTTAGTCTTCATTCTCTTATTTCAGACAAGGGTTCTTGTTCTAACCCGCGTCAGATTATTGCTGCACTGCAATATTTAGACTCTAGGCTGATCATTTTCGTTTACCTTTCTCATTTTGATTTATTGAAATTTTCTTTCAGTTTGCAAACTTCTGTAATATCATAGTACTTGTGGTTCCTATTATTTGCACTTTTTTATTTTATTTCTTAGTTCCTCCTTATGTTTTTTCTGATGTGAATGTTTTCCACAGGAGTTTGATATTGGTGGTAATTTGCCGGAAAGGGTTTCATGCTTTGAAGGGGTCTTCTATAACTATTTTAGTATTGGTAAGTTTAAACTTGGGATTTCTCTGGGGCATTAATGCATTTTTCTTGAAGTTTTTTATTTTAATAAGTTGTTCTTTGATTCATTCTTGCTAGTTTAAGCATGTGTCGCCTGATATTTGTTTGTTTGACGTTATACATGTATTGAAATTCCTTACCGTTTGATGTCAATGCTTTTATCTCCAAATTCATTGTTTTTATTCTTTCAAATTGCATGGTACTTTTCCCTCCCTTTTAGCTTTTCGTACTTCTTCATAATGATTTTTTAAAAATTGGGAAATTATTGCGTTACTGTATCGAAGATTTAATATGAATTTTTATGGGATCATATGAAAATCATTTTGTAACTGTTTTCAGGCTACTTAAATTGGCAATAAATGAAACTGTGGATAGTTAAATAGCAGAGGTGAAATTTGCATGTTTTGCATTACTTCCTGCGATTATCATGAATTATCGTTGTCAGGGGAGGAGCATACATATATACACACATGCATACAAACATGCACATACATACATACATACATCACCATGCACACACGCCGACATCCAGACACACGCCGACATCCAGACACACGTCGACATCCAGACACACACACACCGACATACAAACATACAATACACACACTGACATGCAAACACACATACAAACATACATACAAACATCTAGACCCACACACACACATACATGCATATTGGATACTCTTGTTAAACTTTATTTTTTTCTTTTGGTTTTGTATTGGATGCTCTTGTTTTTGCAATTAATTCATTATTTTTCTCAAGATTAGTACCTTATTCTTAAACTGAGTATTGCAGCTGTAATAAATCAAAGAATTAATAAAGGAATGGTGTTAAAATGCTATTTACTCGAGCTTTTTTCTTTACTTATTCAACATGACATGTTTGTGTCATAATTTTACATTTTTGTATTTTCTAGTTTTTTTTGTTTATATTTCAGGAAAATTAATTTTCTAATTTCATGATGAAGGAATGGATGCTCAAGTTGCTTATGGATTCCATCATCTACGTGATAAAAATCCACATCTTGCACGAGGTCCAATTTCAAATAAGGTTTTGTTTAGCCTTCTTCCAAATTTGTTAAACTTGAAGCTCATATGTGTATCTATTCTGTAGATATTCTTGAAGTTGTCTTTTCTTTCTTGTTTCTAGTTGCCTTAGTTGTCTTTAAACTTATATGTCTTAACTGTAATGTTTTTTCTTTTTCTTTTTTGCAACTTCTAGTACAAATTTCTTGCTACTTCGTGTGGAACTTGGCATTTGTGTCATAGATTTTATACTTGCTTGCTCGCTGAGTTTTAGGTAGAGAATAGCCTAGCAGAGATGCCTTGTTTATTTTTGTTACGCACATAGATGCATGCTTATGAAGTCTTTGTGCCAATCCACTATATTTTGTAGTCATCACGCTGTTCTTTAAATGCTCTATGAAGTTTAGGCTGGTTGTTACAGTGGAAAGTAAGGATCTATGCAATGTTCAACTTTTAGTTGGCCTAGTGAGATTAGTTCATACAGCCTTGCTCTCCATATTTTTGGTTGAAGATGTTTAGATTGTGGCCTCTATATTTTAAGGTAATTTTGCACATTACACGTGCATAGAGGAATCATTGAGGCCCTCATTGCTGGCCATCTGCCTGTTTTCTTGCAAATTAATTGTCTTATGAACTATGGATGGCTCCATCACTGGAAAAGCTTGTTAATTTGATTAAAATACAAAGAAATACTAAAAAAACATTGGATCGATTTTTGTTTTATATCGAGCTCGAATATAAATTAGTGAGCAAACTTGTTACGTTAGCGCCTAACCTAAGGGCAACTTTATCTTTTGTATGTCTAAGGGTAATTTAGTCTTTTATTATTATTATTGCTTGATATAAATAAACTTGTTATATCTAGGGTTAGATTTATGCATGCAATTGTATTGTGAGTCTTAGGTTTAGGGTTGAGAGAGATTTCATTTCTCTCGAATTATGGGAATTCAGAGAAATCACCTCTCGCGCATTGTAGGTGCTTTTCTTTTGTATTTTTGTTGGGTTGTTTGGATTATTGATGAAAATACTTTTGTTTTCCCTAATTTCTGTGGAAAATCGTGTTGATTTTGACGTCTAATTGTATCAAATTGGGATCAGAGCAAAGTTTTTAGGAAACAGTGCTCGGATCGTATTACAATCATGATAAAAGCTTGCGGGGAAGGTAGCGATGACATCGCAGTCGATTTTATCGGGCAAGGATTGCTACGCGGTGAAGGATCATGGCTTACCAAGACCTGAAATTCACATACAATCACATGCAAGGGACACAAAGTATTGTCGTTTACGAAGACGCGAAGGATTGGGTGCGAGCCTTGGGCATTGCAATAGGGAAGTGGCGTATAGAGACCCAAAATTCCCATTTTTCTCGGACTTCTCTTCCTCTCACATCGTCTACCCGATACAGTCGCGATCAGAGCTACTTGATAGACATTTGTCTCCTCACGCGATCCGGGGTCGTGATACAAATGCGCCATAACTATTGGGGAAGGCGACGAAAGGATCACAACTTACTGATTCACATAGAGTCGTGTGCAAGGCGAACAAGGGATCACGTCTTTCTCTCCTGCTTGGGATCGTCGTGTGGGGAAGGATCACACCTTTCAGTTGTTTCCCCGTAGTTGCAACGCACGGCTTCAACTCTAAAGAAAGAGACGAATCGTACGAATCAATGCTTGCAAGGTGCTAACAGCGGGATTGTGACGTGTCTCGTGCGATATAGTTGCGATTCTTGTAGCTGGTAAGCATCGACGAGATCATGACATATAGAGTGACTGCACCCCGTCATTTTCAGCATTATGAACTCTGAAATTTCGGAATTTTCAATTGATTGGTTTTATTCAACAACATATCGGTGCTTTCGTCATTTGGTTATAAAAAAAAGATTGAGAAGGATAATAACAAAGAAAGTAGATGATTTAAAGAAGTTAGAGGGTAGATTAGTCAAATCTGATTCGGGATGGAAGACAAATTGCCACCATATAGGACATGTTCTCTTATATGGAGAACCGATCGGATGACGGATTCGAGAGCATTGAGGAAATGCAAGAAATGCTAAATAAGGCTACCGATAGCTCAATTTGCAAACCCTAACCAAATATTGACTAGAGAATCCATAGCATGAACGAAAGAAAAAGATATCGAGAGTGAGGAACATGAGGAGGAAAACATCCACCATCACGAACTCTCTCTCAAGACTTGATAGAGGGTGAATTAAAGATTTCTGATAGAGGCATGTGGGTCAAAACATGAATACATTATGCAAGAGGTATGAAGGAGCACGAAGAAGAAATGATAGAAGCAAGGAGGGGATATGGCTACGATCGAAGGAGAGTTTCACCCTCGATACATGGGTGTAACAACGGAGGGAGAGAAAGCTGGGGTGGAGATGTTAGAGTTAGGAAGTTGAAGACGCAGTTCTTCGAGGCGGAAAACACATGAGTGGGTGTATCGGGCGGAACATAACTTTGCGGTGAATGGGCTAGATGGGGAGGAGAAACTCATGACAGCAGGGTTATGTTTGGAAGGGAAAGCTCTAGCCTGGTTTCAGTGGAGTGAGGCTAGATACTCGATCCATTCGT
This sequence comes from Phalaenopsis aphrodite, assembly GCA_003013225.1. NCBI lineage: Eukaryota > Viridiplantae > Streptophyta > Magnoliopsida > Asparagales > Orchidaceae > Phalaenopsis > Phalaenopsis aphrodite. The sequence goes on from NEWO01000005.1 coordinate 2,306,672, forward strand.
GGGAGGAATTTAAGGATTGTTTGGAACATTTTTTGCTGTGACTTTATATATGCTTAAAAATATAAATATTTAATACTGCTGCTAAAAGATTTACTTCCTCAGTAACTATACCAAATCCTTAATAATAGTTATAGATTCAAAAAATATGGACAAAATAAATACTCAATAATTGTAAAGTCACACTTATTAACGCAAATATACATATCGCTCAAGTAATATAGGGCTCTAATGGAGTCATAGATATCGATCCCACAGAGAGTAAATTTAGAACTATGAACTAAGATTTTAGAAAAGTAATACTTTAATCACAACAATGAAGTTTAATTTGCTTATCTGTCACTAATAGGCAATTGAAATAATTACGTAATTTTAATAACTATTAAATAACTAATGATACTAATGAATGTTTAAATGTGATATTCAATATATAAGAAAACATCATTATTCTTGTCAAAAAATTATAGTGAATGGATAAAGTGAATCAGTTCAAATTATATTGTGCCAAATAGGAGCATATCTATTCTTTACCCTTTGGTCTATGCATAAAGAACATTGACTAATCCTACACTTGTTTACTGAATCTGCGGTTAGGCTAGGAGGATACCGGCTCTCACTTCGGAGCTCTCACGTTCGCCTCACCTGAGGGCTAACATCTACACTTCAGCACCCAAACGATAAGACCGAATTGGAGATTTTAGTCTGTCACTCTAAAATCTCCAATTCTACGCCCAATAGATTTATTTCCCTATTTATTTGCACTCAACTTCCAAGGGCTTTGACCTCTCTGAATCTTGGATGTAATCTTCACTTTAGTTGTAAAACTCAACATATTTTAACAAATCAATTG
>NEWO01000005.1:2307874-2327519 GCA_003013225.1 Phalaenopsis aphrodite
GAGGAAGAAATCTCTCGCTTTCCCTCCACTTTTACAATCTCTCGAACAATTCCTCACAATTTTACACACTATTGGAACATTTCTAACCTCCAGAAACTTTCCAGGACTTCCAGGTTCTCTCAATTTTTGGCCAAAATAGTCTTTTAAAGTTATGAATGAGCTTTTCTAAGAGTTGTCTAAGCATCCCTTCAAAATTTGGCCTTATCCAAAACCAGATTGGGCATAACCGCTGACCTCGCTGTCGGCGGCCTCGAGGGTGCCGTCGACGGACCTTCTTAATAAATTAATTCTAGAGTCTCGCGAAAATTTCGCCGTCGGCGGGGTCGATGGTGCCGGCGGCGGGGTCGATGGTGCCGTTTGCGCCCTAGTTCAATTCTTCACATTTTGGTTTTTTCGCTCCAAATTCGCTTATTTTTGCATCTCTTTGCTCCAATGACCCTAATTCATCATTCCTGCAACAAAACATAAAAAATATCTTTCTTTAAAGTGCAATATCATCAAAAATAGTATAAAATAAGTATTAAAATCTCAATATATTTTTCTCTGGTCAATTTTCAAGCAAGTTGAGGAGTCTTACACAAGTATTTCTATGTATTATCTCAAGAGGGGACTGTCATGGAATATAGAGAGAGATTTGAGCTATTGCGGGATGGCTAAGGGGAATTTCTGAAGCAGGATTGGAGTGAAATTTCATGAAGAGCCTAAAGCCCAATATACAAGCATCAGTCTGACTATTGAGACCGAGGGGATTGAGGGAGACGATGGAGCTAGCTCAGATGGTAGAGGACCAAAAAAAATTATGAAGAAGACCAGTAGGAGCAACACAGATGTTACCAATCTGCTAAAATCATGGCGACATCAAAAGCTCAAATAGTGGAAGTTCAGAGGGAGTTTGCACAGGACACGACTAATTGACCACGACTCTGAGCAACATTCAAGCGCCTTGTAGAGACAGATTTGGGAGAAGCAAGCCATGGGGTTATGATTTTGGTATGATGAGAAGTTTACCACAGGACAGATCGAAATTACAAGTTCTCATAGTGCATGACGATGTGGCAGAGAATAAAGAAGTAGAGATATCTGTGGGGGAGGAGGAACACTCACTTTTATCCACCTTGATGACATAATGTCTTTTTGGGGGTGGGAGAGTATTATTATGTTGGCGCCTAGACAAAAAACAAATTTGTCTTTTGTACACCTAAGAGCAATTTAGACTTATTATTATTATTGTTGGGTATAGATATGTTTATTATGTATAGGTTTAGGTTTATGCATGAGATTGGATTGTGAGTCTTAGGTTTAGGGTTTGGGAGAGATTTCCTATTTCTCAAATTATAGGAGTTGGGAGAGACCGCCTACCTCTCGAGTTGTAGGTGCTTATATTTTATATTCTTGTTGACTTGTTTGGATTATTAAATAAAATATGTGTGTTTGGACTAATTTTTGTAGAAAAACAAGTTGATTTTGATGTCGGATCGTATCACAACTGTGGGACTATGTTATGTTCTAATTAAACTTGAATTGAGTTAAGCCACTGTTGAATTGGGCTAAATTTGGGGTTGGATCAAAATCTTTATTACTATTTTACATGAAGGTGTGTGTGTATAATTCTTGTAAGCATTTAAACTCGTTTTAATGTGTCTATGCTTCTATGTATATGCATCTATATATGTAAGGATGCATGCCTAAATATTGAACTAAAATGGACATCAATCGAAATTCAGAGAGGTTTTAAATTGTGATTAACATTAAATATCAAAGCTAGCCTCTAATCAATGCTGGATTGTGCAAGCTAAGCTTGTCTAGATTTGAGATTGTTATGAAATTTGTACTGATCTTGACCCTGGTTTACTGAGTATCAGCACGTTTAAAGATCAAGGGCCCTGTATGTCCTATCTTCATGTCTTAGATATATTGATTTTGTCTTGTAGTATATCCTCTTGTATGAAAGGTTCTAGATTCCAGGACTACGTGATAGGGGGTGAATTTTATGCATTTATATAATTCTTGAATTGTGGAATTTTTTTTGCATATGGCTTTTAAGGAAAGTGCTGCATTAAATCTTGGGCGTCTGCACTCATCTATTTTTTTTTTCATGCTTATGATTTACGTTGCTTAAATTTCTAGCAGTAATTTTTAAGGAGTTTTATTTATTTATTTATTTTAATGAATGTGATTGGACTTTGTAAACAGTTAAAAAATTTTTGTTGCCTTAATTTTTTTTTTTCAATTACATTATCTGTTTTCACTCATTTTCTCTACTTATTTGCTTATTATAAGACAAGGCAAACAATTTTTTGCTTCAGGCTTCTGCTCATATGACATGGACACATTGATGTTTTTTGGATTTTTAGTGTTGAATGTTTTTATCATTTTGCAAGGCCTCCTCAATAGTTATACATGATTGTATTTGCCATGTAGTTTTATTGAATTTTTACCTTCTTCAATTTAGACATGGTGGTACGCAAGCTTATCACTATCATCAGCAACATTGGCCTTATCCCAACTATTTGTGTTGACTGTATGCATTTTTATTTTTCATTTTTTTTTATTTTCTTTTGAAGTTTTAATCTATTCTTAACAAATTATTTTGATCTCTTTTCATCCATATTACTGGAGGTTTATCCTCTTTTCCTTCCCTAGTTTCCCAGTGCTAATATTGTCCATCCATATGATAGGGTGCATTTTGTTAATTTTGTCATTTATGTCCAAAATCATATAAGCATATTGTTACACCGACGCAGAGCCCAACAAATAATTTGAATACTTATTTTAGGTGCGAGGTTAAAAAGACAATTTCGTCATTTATTAATTATTATTGTGTGGAATAAATAGAGTTTAATATATTTAGTGTTAAGCTATGTTATGAAGAGATTGTTGTCTTCAATCTTAGGATTATGTTTTAGGAGAGGTAGCCTATCTCTCAAATTGTAGCTATTAGGGTTAGGGTTTGGAAAAGAATGGATACATTTCGACTTGTACATGTTTATATTTATGTATCTAAGCTGTGTTGTTCTTTGTTCTTGAAATAAAATATTTTATTTGCCCTAATTTTTATAGAAATTTGTCATGTTTTTGTACCAAATTGTATTCAAAGCAATCGATTTCTCGAAGATCATCGACAGTATCACGACATGCAGACGTTAGGAAAGACTGTGGGATCACGACATACAGAGCCTTTGACTTTCTGAAAGCAACGTCAGATTGTGACATCAAGGTAGTCAGGATCGTGGTTGTTAGGATGGTGATAGTAAGGATCTCGATTGAGTAGTAGAGGATCAAGATTTCATTATTTCTTTGCCGATTGGATCGGGGCTTATTAATTCTTGGCATCCGATGGGATAGCGGTGTACATGATTGTCGTCCTAACAGTAACCTCGTGATATAGTCGCGATTAGATATAGCTTTGAAGCCGACTGGATCTCAGTTTACAGGTGCCTCCGTCGTTGTCACAGACGCCGACTTAACCTTGCGATACAATCATGAGCTAGCGAAGAAGTTAACGATAAACGATCGCGGTGTTTATGAGTTTCGCGTCGAACCCACATACAAGAATTTTGCTCCTGAATCTCTCGATATAGTTGCAATTAGAGCTAGTTAGTAAACCAACAGAGGATTGTGAGGTACAATGTTCTGCATTTGTGATCGAAAACTTTCTTGGGAGTATTGGCGACTAAAAACATAGATGTCTGGAGAAGAAATCTAAGAAAAGAGGCGTTAAATCAAATTAGAAATGGACAAGTGTTTTTCGTCTTTGGCAGGCCGATTGTCATAAATGGAGGGAAGATTCGCGACTCTTAAAAATTGATGAAGATGATTGCTGAGTTTCACCCAAGATCGCCTCAGTCCACCACAGGATTGAGTGACTCGTCTGAAGCCGGTGTGAGCGAAAGCAACATGAAGAAATTATGTGGCATTAGGGCAACATCATTGTTCTAGGCGGATTGAAAGCCGTAGGATTGAGCGAAGAAATTCGAAGCTGACTCGAGCATGCAATAATCTTGAGATCAGGGTTTTCACCCATCAGTGTATGCACATATCACTACTCTCAGGTACAAAAGGACGAGATCAAGAGATGGATCCGAGAGATGTTGGAGGCTTGGATCATATAACCTAGTGTGAGCTTCTTTAGGCCGGGATCATACGATAATTTGATGAAATTGTGGCATTTGAGCAGCGTTGCTGTTCTAGGCATAACGAGAGCTATGGGATCAAGCAAAGGAATGGGGAACAAACTTGAGCATGCAATAATCTTTAGATCAGTGGTTTCTCCAATCCATGTTTCCCAATATCACTACTCACATGTATAGAAGGACAAGATCGAGAGATGGATTTGAGAGAAGTTGGAGATCGGGATCATATAGCTAAGTGTGAGTTCTTTCTCTAGGACAACCTCACCATTGAAGAAGGATGGGAGTTGGCGCTTCTATGTGGATTATCAGACAATAAATGAGGAAGTCGAACCTGACAAATTTTCCATCCCGGTGATAGATGAGTTATCTGAAGAGTTTTTTGGGACTGTAGTATGCTCTAAGATTGACTTGAAGTCAGTATCGATATATTCAGATGCAACAGAAGGACATGCACAATACATCCTTTCAAATTCATGTTGATCACTATGAACTTTTTATTAAATGGAAAGGATTACTAGATGAGAACGCCTTGTGGGATCCATACTTACACAACAGCAGGGATAATAAAACTGTAGTGGGGACCAACTGAAAAGAGCAAATAGAGAACAAAAAGCAATTGGAAACAAAACACGTCAAGATTTCTGAGACGAAGACAAGATACAATGGCCAAAGCATCACGTTAGAGGCACCTCAAGATACAACAACTAAGGTTACGAGATGAGCACCAAACCACTCTCCAAGGAAAGAAAAGAAACTTTTCAAAAGCTGCCTCCCAGAACAACCTATAGGTCTTCTATATAAGCTAAGAACCTTCCTAATTACAAGTTTGCCATCCAAATATATAAAATTATAGAAAAATATTTGAAGCAAAATAAAAAAGACTGAAATAAAACAATCACAATAACATTAGAATAATCTTCAAGCTCTTATGTCAATCTTTTGAGGTTTGCAGGGATTCTTCATTAGTTGTATTTCATAATCAAATTTATAATGTAGAGTCAAGTCGACGACGTTGAATGTAGTAAAAATAGTATAATCGTCTGGGAGATCCATTTGGTAAGTGCTGTCATTAATACACTTCACAATCCAGAAAGGTACGTCAACTTTGGCCTTGTGCTTCCCAAGTGTTTTTTTGGAGGAAAATGTTGTTTCCTTAATTGAATCCATACTTTGTTTCCTTGAACGTTACTGCCTTTTTTACTTATGTTTGCTTGTCGCTGATACACTTCATTTTGTCTAGGATATTCTCTCGAACCAACTTATGGAGCTCTTGGATTTCATTTTAGCCAAGCCTTAATATTCAGGATCATGCCCTTGATTGGAATATCCAACGTAAAATCAAGTGGAGAGAGAGGATTTTTCCCATAAACCACCTTAAAATGGTTGTATTTGGATGTTTGGCTACGAGACCGGTTATAAGTAAACTACAATTGTGATAGAAGATCCCATTGTGCAAGATTCTTACCCACATAGCAACGAAGTAGTTTTCCAAGATTTTTATTAACAACTTTTGTTTGCTCATCAGTTTGTGGACGGGAAGTTGAACTATATTGAAGTTTGGTTCCCAATTTACTCCATAATGTCTTCTAAAATTGGTTTAAAAATTTAACATCCCGATCTAAAATAATAGTACGTGGATTGTCTTGTAAACAAACTACATCCTTGAAGTACAAATTGACAATGTGAGAGACTCTAATGAGGATTTGGATGCCCACAAAGTGGGCCACTTGAAGAATCTATCCACCACCATCATGATAGAATCCTTGTCTCATTGAGTGTGTGGTAAACCAGCCACAAATTCTAAAAAGTATAAACCTGACTTTGATTTCTTGTCTTGGCTAAATAACAAATATGGCACCTATGCAGATGGAGGTCCACATCTTGACGCATAGAGGGCCGATACTATGTCTTGCAAAAGAGCTAGTCTTCTTTTCCAAAATAATTGGCTGGGCCCCCATCATGACCTTCCACTAATTTGACTTCTCTAATGTAATACTTAGGCATTGTTGTCATTTGGACAGTGTGATCCATAAAGCAGATGTAGATTCAAGGTTTAGAACACGTGGTAAGATAGATTGGGAGATTATTGAATAAATGGCTGGTGCAAGATTTTGATCAATGAGCTTCCATATGTGATGGTAATTGTTTGTAGAACTTTCACTTGAATCAAGTAAAGCTGGCAATGGACAAGATGTACGCTCAAGAAATGTTTCGAAACCATTGGCCTTGAACAGTTTGTATACCTGAGATCTCCAGATAGGATTGCTTTCAATTATAAGCTGTGTGGCGGCCAGATTTCTGATGTTGGTCATGAGAAATTTGAGAGAGGGGTTGATGGAGATGGAGTTAGGAATGATAAGTTTTAATTTGTGGAGTTAGCGAAATTAGGGCTGTCAAAAAAACTGGTTGTTCGCGAACAATTTGTGTTCGGTTCGTCAATAAGTTCGTGTTCGGTTCGTCAATAAGTTCGTGTTTGATTCGTTCGATAAGTAAACAAGACGAACGTGAACAAATTTTTTTCGTTCGGTTAGTTAAACAAACCAAACACAAACAATAATGCGTTTGTTCGTATTCGAATCGTTATTGTTTGAAATATAAATAACTTAAAATAATTATATATAAAAAATTTATGATATTTAAAAAAAATAAATTTTATAAATTATAATATATAATAAATTAATAATAATAATATATTAATATTGTATATTAGTAATATACTAATATAGATATTATATATTTATATAATAAAAGCTATATAATTAATAGAATATTTTTTTTTTATGTATTAATATTCGGGATGTCAAACTGGCTCGTAGTTCGCGAACAACTCGTGTTCGGCTCGTTCGTTAAGAAACGAACACGAACAGTGACTTCACGAACAATTTTAAACACGAGCTTATTTCAAACGAACTAAATTTCAAACGAACCGAACACAAACACAAGCTCAGTTCGTTCGTGTTCAGTTCGTTTACACCCCTAAGCGGAATCCATAATGAGAGAGAAATGAACAATTACCGAAGAAATTGGAACGAAGAAGAGAAATTAGAAGAAGAAATGGAAGAGAGATAACCTGTTACATTTTCTATCTCTGATGCTATGAAAACATCTTCAGAAATTAATTGCAGAGAGAAGAGAATAGAGAAGATAGAATGTAAAGACAGAAATCTCACATATGAATTTATGAAACCAATACATTGTTAGGTACAATAGAACACTATTTATGGAGTAGCTATGGAGTAAAGAAGTTCTTGAATACATTGACCAGGGAATCTTAAGTACAGCTCTAACTGAGATATTCCCAACAGGTGGTTGTTATGAGATGTGTTATTGAACTTGAAGGCTAGAATTTTAGTTGTTATCAGGTAAACATTTCTAAAACTTTGGTTGCAGTGAGACAAGTTGCAAATGCCCTCATGAGGGATGGATTTTGAAAATCTTCTTAAACCTAAAACCCGGGAAGCCAGGAAAGGCATGATTGTGGAGATTCTCTAGTGATCTGCTTTTGTCGAAATTGCTATTATACTATTAATCTAGAATCCGTCCAGAAATGTCATGGCAGTTATTACAAAATTTTACTTGTTCACGTGCTTTACCCGTTCAGCTTTAAGCTAGTATTGTGGTGTCATTCAGCACAAGTGTACTTTACTACTTGCATCCTAGCTTTACTTTTTTCCTCATTTATACATGAGAAAGTGAAAATAGTTACTTTCATATTATTTAGTTGATTTCATGTTCTTCGTTCCAGCTAATCTACGGTGGATATAGCTGCTCTCAAGGATGGTTCTTTACACCCTGCACAACTGATCCTAGCCTAAGGTTAGCAGTTTGATGCATTAAAATGGCAGCACTTATGCCAGTAATTTTGTTATCCTTCGATTCATTTTATTGCAATTTGTGCTATTTATATGCCGCATCAATTGAACATTAATTACATTTGGAGTATTTATATGGGGTTTGCTTGAAAGTTGGAGCATACTGCGGAGGTTTGGTTCATTATTGTCTGGGTGATGTTTGTCAAAGTGGATTAATGAAATAGAATATAGGCAAAAGTTCCACATTTGTTTCTGACGCTAATTTATTTTCTATTCACTATGTTTAGAGTACTTGAACACATTATGGTGTAGATTGAAAATAAAATGAATGATTGATCATGTTTTTAATGGGATTTTTTCAGACCTATGCCAAAAATGAGAATGGGATAAAATCCAAAGCCACAATTGAATTTTAATTCTCATCCAAAATAATTTCTTTCCTCAAATTAAATTAAGGCTATGTTTCTGGCATTCAGCTCATATTTATTAGAACCCAAAACAGAAAACCAAACATTTGATTCTTCAAATATTAGCTGAAGATCTGATACATTTGGTCTATTGTAGGAACTATATTTTTTTTATGTCCTTTAGTTTTCTGCTGGCCTGTCTTTATGCGTGCCTAATATGTGTAGCTGTTTAAATTTACTGATTGATGACAATTTTGGACCTATTTATTCAGGGGACTGAGGAATATACTACGCATTTTTGTAAAAAAGGTAAATTGTTCAGAATGGGAGCCAATTGAAGTTCCCAGAAGGTAAGATTTCTACTTCATTTAAAATCTGAATTTGGATGGATAACGTTGCTTGCTTTATGTTATTGTTATACAATTTCTTTAGCAATCTATTTCTTCTTTTTTTTAAATTTTATTTTTATTCCAGTAAAGAATGATTAGCTCTAGAGTCAAATGTCTTTGGTTTGCCAATTATTCCAGACTGGTGTATTTCTTTTGAGTTTATGTATTCTCATAATTGGTTTTTGGTTGCAGTGTTAGGTCGATAGTTTGTTTAAATCTTCACAACTACGGAAGTGGACGGAATCCTTGGGGCCATCCCAATCCTGAATATCTTGAGAAGGTACAGCAAATCTACATATACCATTGCATTTGGTCTGTAAAAGGATTATTATTTTGTTTTTTGATATCAATACTACTGCCTGTGATATGCCTTGCAATTATATTTGCATTTAATAATAAATTTCATCAGAAGTTTATTTCAACATTGCTCACGAGGCCATGCCGAATATACAGAAGTGATTAATGTGAAATTGATTGCCTTGTATTTGACAACATGTTCTGATGGTAGAAGGCACGCTATGTTTGTGAATCCCTTGAGCATATGCATGTTTCACATCTTTTCTTCCCGTGTAGCTTCGTAGAAGTTTTAAAAAAGACCCGCATTGTTCTATTACTTGTTAATATCAGTTGACAGTGGATTTGTTATTCTTTACTTATATTATCATTCTGCTTCACAGAGAGGTTTTGTTGAGGCCCATTTGGATGATGGCCTGCTTGAAATCTTTGGCCTCAAGGAAGGTTGGCATGCTTCAGTCGTGATGGTTGAGCTTATAACTGCAAAGCACATAGCTCAGGTACTTAAAATATCACTTTAACATACTTCCAAAGTCTCTAATATAAGCTGAACGTTCATGAAATTCAACTCTGTTTGGCTATGAGTATTTCACACTCCTCATCTGCCATTTTCCACTTTTAAGTAGTACTTTTTTTTATTTTCATTTTATGTTGACAGTTATTACTTCAATGTTAAGTTTTTAATTGTGACGAATTCTTATTACCCGTGCTCTATTGTCATAATCGATATAATACTTAATATCCATCATTCATTTTGCTGGTTGTGATGTATCTTTTTGTAATTTGCCTAAAAGAATGAACTTGTCATAATCCACACCGGACATAATATTTTCTTGTCTATATGAGATATGGAAGCTGATACAGTTTGCTCTATTGGTTAACTTTCAGGCTGCTGCAATTAGGCTGGAAGTCAGAGGCGGTGAATGGAGAAGAGCGTACATGCAGATGGACGGAGAGCCATGGAAGCAGCCTCTCGATGGTGAACACTCAACGATAGTTGACATAAAGAGAGTGCCTTATCAGTCACTCATGATTTCAGGGTAATTGTAACTGTTATTCGCTAGTTCATAATCTATGTGAAAAGGCTTATATATTCTTCTCAATGAAAAAAAAAAAAATTAAAAAGATGTGTTGTAGAGCATAGAGTATATTATGATCTTTTTTTGTTTACCATGTATTTATATGGATCAATGTGCCTTGTATGATAATTTGCTTCATCAGTAGATGTAGTGGAATTCATTCACTAAGGGGTTACTAGGCGTTCTTTTTTTGGATTTGTTTTTTTTTTATTTTGAATAAAATATTTTTTATATATTTATATTTTTTTAAATATGAAATATTTGAAAAAAAAAATATTTTTTTTTATTTGCTGTGAGGAAAAGACTTCCCGTCGAAGCTTTAGGGCCCGTTTGTGGCAGCTTATGAGTGTGGGGGTGTTTTTGAAAACGCTGCGGTACCGTTTGGATCGTGTGTTTTGTCCGTTTACCCGAAAAAGTGGTTCTATTTGTACACTAAACGCAGACTATGGTTCGAACCCTGCAGTCGACTCACGGGCCACGTTTTAGGATAAATTGTTTATCCCGAAGCACACAAATTGCCCCAAACGCCCCCTAAGATGGCTGGCCTCATTCAATGCCATCCTTTTTCTATTTTCAATTCTCTCTACCCCAACATTAAAAAAAATTTAGTAACAGAGTTCTGTATAATTTTCCAGCGCATAAAAGATGGGATTCCAGCTGAGAAGGGTTGAGGCGAACAAAAAAAGGTAGGGCTTTACCTGGTTACTGTAATTAATTATATAATTAAGGAAGATGAGGCATTAAAAAAATAAAAAAAACAACGAAATTTTATGTGTATTTTCTTGCAGCACTTAAAAGGTAGGAATTCCAGCCAAGAATTGGTATGAGGGAAAAAAAAATATTAGGGTTTGTCCTAGGTTAAGTAATTCATTGTAGAATTAAGAGGATATATGTTGACTTTTCTTATAAATCAAAGAAGATGAGCTATAAAAATCGGCGATCATTGAATTGTAAAAGTAGTTTGGTTATAAAAGTAAAAATTGAGTTGCAAGAATCGCAATTGATGGTTACAATAATAAAAGCTGGCTATAAAGTTATAGTTGGCTATATAAGTAGTTGGTTTTTACCGTTGTAGTTGGCTGTACAAATTGTAGTTGGCTGTAGAAGTTGTAGTTAGTGGCTACTGGTAGAATTCATTATCCTGTCATTTTTCATTATCAGAAGTAGAATGAACGCGAACAAAATAGAGAAATGTAAATTCAAAATTAATATGTTGCTCAATTATACGCGTAGTACAACCATTTCTATTTATAGGAAACATACAGACTACAATAGACTTCATATATTTGATGTACAAGTACAATGTTGAAGTTGTTTTTGATACTCATATATAAAGGTAATCGATCTCAATATGTTTGATTTTTGTGTAGAGTACAAAAGCGAAACAATTTTTGTTGCCAAAGCTATCGTTGATGTATTATCATAATAAACCATTGTTCTACTACAGATACTTTGAAGTCTTGTAGTTGACACCTAAGCGAAACAATTTTTGTTGCCACCGTATCCAATGTCTATATTCAGCTTCAATGGAAGACTGAGCCCCTATGCTCTTAAGAAATTAGAGTGGTTCTTAGAAGTACACCATCCAAAAGTGGACATCTGATCTATTGAATCACCCGACCAATTCGAATTTGTATAGGCTGTTAATTTTGGAGGTTTTCTTCTTATAGGTAGACCCATATTATTGGTGCCTTTTATGTATTGTAAAAATCTTTTCAGTAGCTTGAAGTTGTTCGGGGTTGTATTATGCATAGACTTGTGTAATACTCACAACTTCTATATATGAAAATCAATCACAATATTCATGCTTGTACTTTATTCATAAATATTTGATTAATAAATATATATAAATACTTGAATTTCCCATCTCGTTTATTAGCTATTAAAGATGTGTTGAGAGATTATTGTGCCTCCTTGAAGCCTCACGAGCCAAATTAATCTGTTATATGCATAGTAATGTACATAAATCATCGAGTCCAATTTGTTTTAGATTAATTCTGATGGATGCCTTGACTTGAATGTAATCCATTAATAACATACAAGATAGCATGCAAGATTAATTCAAATATAACACCTGCGACAACAAGTGTATCAACTTAAATTTGTTTTAAGATAAGTATTGTTGCCTTGTTTTGTCTCCCTTGAAGAATTGAGAGATATATATCATAATATAATGCAATAACAAGATTATGATCAATCAAGATGCATTTGGCATGATCTAGATTAAAAAATTCAAAGCTCATGGAATTAAGAATGTATGGATTTGGACAAAAACAAATTCCATCGAGAAAGCCATCAAATTCGTTGGCACGAAATAGCTTGATTATTTGAGCTTTCCAGGTATGATGATTTTCAGCTGTAAGAGGTGCATGATAATACCTTTGATGTTTGCCATGAAAAACTATAACTGATTTGGGATGTAATTATTATTTGAAAGCGCCATAGTAGGAGTTGGCATTGCTACATTTGTAGAGGAATTGGAAAGAAACTAATGATGATTGATGAGGATGGGGAAGATTATCAAGTTAATCTTTAAATTTTACTTGAAAACACGACAAATACTTCTTTTTTGAAGAATATTTGAATTCTTAATTTTTTGAAGGATATTTGAATTCTTAATCACTTTCAGTGCTCTGATACCATGATAAAATTAAAAATTCTATCAATTATGATTATCTAAAGTAGAAAGAAAAAAGAATAGATAAATGTAGATTGAAAAATAATATGTTCCATTGACATGCTCACTATATAACAACCATTCCTATTTATAGGAAAAAAAATAAACTACAAGAGATAAAGCAGGCAGGGGCACTATAACATAAATACTAGAATTCTTGATATCATTTCTTTTGGTTTCATTTACTTAATAGTTGCAGCAGTCAAAATAGGTATATAAGTTGTAGTTGGCGGCGATAACAACGGTAACTAATCGCATAAGCTATAATTGGAGACTATAACAATTGTAGTTAGTTACATAAGTCATAATTGACTGCATAAGTTGGATCACCGACAACTGCCAAGACTTCAAGAATTTAGCTTTAGAAGTCAACTCAGTTTTCTCCTCCTCTTCCCCCTTCAAGTGACAAATAGAAGTTTATTTATAGTTTTTTAGGGGGTCGTTTTGGTAAACAAAGTCAGGATCTCAAAACACTCTATTGAATGGTTCACTTTGAATCTTAATTAAAGGTATTTTTTTTTTCAACATTTAAGTGCCTAAATGACCTCAGAATTAGATGATCTTTGAACTGCTCAATTTGGCTATAAGCAAGTCAAATTTAAATATTTTCTAATCTTTCTATTGATACACCAAAATTTTTTATTATATTTTAAGTGTTTAATCTGAGCACTCATTTAGAATTAAATTGCATTACTATCAACCTCATTGGATTCGTCTTTTCGAGACACTCAACTTTATTTTAAACTCTCTGAAATTGGGACACATATTATCTTGAATTTGAATTTCTTGTTCTAAATGCCTCGATACTCATGCCCGATTATAAATATTTGATGATTCATCAATAGATCTCAAAACTTTGAGATATATTTTAAGAAAAGTGTAATGTATAGATAAGCATAACTTCACGAAGCTTTAAACATATTAGAGCTTTTAGGTTCCAACCGGCTTATTTAATCAAAATATTTGGTTTAATTTTTGTTTTCGTTTACTCATTTCCAACTCATTCATTATGACTTTCTGAATTCCGTAAAACTTTATTTAACGAAAGGGTTACTAAACGGTCATAATATAAGAAATAAATAATACATTTAAATTAATTTATTTATTTATCTGTTGTGTCTATCATTTCGATGGGTAAGATATTAGTTTGATGGAATTTGATAAAATATGTTATATTTTAATATATATAATTAATAAACAAATCCAACAACAATGCTGGAGTAGCTCAGTTGGTTAGAGCGTGTGGCTGTTAACCACAAGGTCGGAGGTTCAAGCCCTCCCTCTAGCGAACCTTATACTTTTTCTTTTTGCTTGGCACGTGCAACTCAAACTGAAAATAGAACGATTTACTAATTTATTTTTTGTCCTGAGGCTTTTCAATTCTTTAATTAAGATTTTATTTTATTTTTTGTTTATATTTGAAATGAAATAAATAGTTAGTATCTTAAAACATTCTATTTTTATTTTTATTAAGGTGGTAGAAATGACGATGATAATTATTTTTAAAAAATTAAAATATCTTAAAATTATCATTAACCAAAAATATTTTTAAATAATTCCAAACAAAGGTTTAGATGTGATTTGGTATCACATTTATGTTTTATCTTTTATTTTATTTTACTTTA
Source organism: Phalaenopsis aphrodite (assembly GCA_003013225.1). Classification (NCBI taxonomy): domain Eukaryota; kingdom Viridiplantae; phylum Streptophyta; class Magnoliopsida; order Asparagales; family Orchidaceae; genus Phalaenopsis; species Phalaenopsis aphrodite. Next base: position 2,322,291 of record NEWO01000005.1, read on the forward strand.
TTTATGTTATGACATAAAACAATAAAAATAAAGACTATTTGATTTAAAGTATATTCAAAATATCTTAATATATTTTAAAAAATAAAAAAAGAAAAAAAAAAATCCCTAATGGCCCTCGGTAAATCCTAATACGTCATTGTTATTATTGGCCACATTGTAATACTCTTGGGTTTATTTAAATCATAAAACTACGCTTAGGCTAGTCGGAGAGCACGAGATTATGAGTTGAAGACCATGAGCTCCAGCTCATACTCAATAGATTTTAGTGAAAGATCCCGAGCTCAAGTTTATCGAGGCCCAACTCGTTGACTCTCAAGCTAGCTTGACTAGCCATATTTGGTTATGTTGATGCCTTCTCTGGTGAGCTACAATGAATGTTTTATTCTCATAAGTCATCTATCAATTAGATGGTTCATCCACTGAGCTAACGTGAGAATTTCATTAAATCTTACGAGCCTTTGGTTGGTACTACAAGCTAGTCATTTGAGCATGTGTTGAAAGATTTGTTATGGTTGAGTAATAAATTAGCGTCTTATCATTGCACGAAAATTCATCGCACACTTAGATAATATAAATAATAGATAGAGACAACATAATTTTTTATATTGAAAACTTGAACGGGAAAAAAACACTGGGTCTTGTACAGTTGAAATAATTCATTATCAGTTGATGATTACACGTTCAAGCACTTATCTCACATGTGGGAAAGTGTTCACACACTTCTTCGAAGTACAATGTTCGTATGCCGAAGTTATCGTTGTGCATCGATCGGAAGAGGTTGCAGTTGAGAGTAATTATCAGAACCTCATCAGTATATCATCTTTGAGGCATGTTATTGCACCATGCTCAGGACGATGCGCTACACCTTAGGATGCTCCGTTACTTTGTGATGTTGGTTGTTACATCGTACAATGTTTTGTTACTTTTCCGCATAAGTCTGATTCTACACAGGATTTCACTGCGAGCTAAGAGCAGTCCATGGTGGTCAACGACGACTGACGAGTGATGGTCAATAGTGGTCGAAGACTATAGGAGCGAGAAGCGATCTCTAGATCTTTGGTGTAGAAACTTTGCTGTGATCGAATCTCATTCAAACTCCATATAACCTGAAACTTTTTTCGGGGCAAATATTTATAAAACAATCATCTTCCTGCATTCTTTTTTTTTTCAATTTCCAATTCAAATATTAAAAATCACAGCCTGTATTCCTAAACCCTATATTTTTTAACTGAGGGCCAATCAAATAAGGACCATCCTAAACTTGTTATTTACAAATCAATCACCCTCTTTCAACTATTTTTCAAATTTTAACTCAAATATCAAATTTTATTACATCCATAAATACTTGAGTTTTGTAGTTCAAAAAAATCACACTGGTGATTAATTTATAAATATAACTATATATAATTATCCCTTTTTATTTATTTTTATAAAATTTTCAATTTTTTTAAATTTTTAATAAATATATTGAGTGAAAAAAATTTAAATGATTAAAATGTAATATTTAAATTTTAAATAATTAAAATACTATATTCAATGACTAAATTCCTTATTTTTAAGCTATACAAAATTAAAGTAAATCACCAGACTTACTTTTTAAGCTGAATTTCGAAGTCTGGTCTTTCCATCCTCGATCTTCTCCGCCGCCTCTCCGCCGCCTCTCCGCCGAGCATCAATCGCTGGGGAGCAACTTCCAATTGCTGAAGGCGGCGAACGTCTTAATGAAGTCAGCAGGTGGTCAAAACCCTAAGGACACGCTGGATCTTGCGTTTCAGATATCAAATGTGCTTGATTGTGGGCTCGATCGCCACACTCTCTCGCTTATCATCGCTCTCCTAGACCGTGGAATCAACCCCGAGCCTCTCTCCGCCCTCATTCGTGAGCTCTCCTCATCTGCTTCCCAATCCCAGACCTCCAACTCTTCTTCGGCTGCGAAACCCTAGAGTGTGGTTTGTTCCTCTTTTTCGCTTTATGAGCTTGTCTTAATGAATCAAAAAAGTTGAATGTTGGGATTTTTGTGAGAAATTTGTGTTTTTTTTCCCGCGGTTGTGATGATGTTTTTATTGCTTTGGTTATTTGTGCCGTGTGTAAACTGTTTTCATTCTACTGGAATCCCTTTTGTTATTAATATTGGATGGCAGCTGTTTGATTCACTGACACCGCTGAATCACCATTTTATTAATGAATTTTAGATCTCATTTTGATGATCATGTCAAAATCTAAGGACATCTAGATGTTAGGCTCTTTGATGACTAAAATAAATGACGATTTAAAAAGATCATAATCATAGTTGATCTTTTAGATAACTTCACGTTGTTCAAGTGAGATAATATTGGACCAAATACACCAAATAAATCGCATTTGATAGTTTGCGATGTTATGTAGATTACTTGATTATCTACATAACATTGAACCAAACAACATCTTCCTTTTCACTCATTTCACGCATGACATTCAAAATACTTATATTTGAATGCCTTTTAGACTTTATAAATTGCTGGTAATTTAGTAAATACTAACTATTGTTACCTCTGCAATGCAAAGGTGCTGTTTCCACGGATCAAATTCTTGACCTCTATACCACTTTTAAGCAATTAGCATAATGAGTTAACAAGAACATTTTAGTAATGAAAGTTTTAGTTGAAAGAATCTAAAAAAATGTTATGATATATCTTTATTTTTCAATCAATATTCATGCTCTTTATATGAGTAGTAGCGTTGTCCGGCTTCCAAGTTCATATTCATCTTTGTTGAGTTTTTTGGATGGGACAAGTCTTTTTGCTTAATTTCTATCTAAGGTTTCCTTTGATTTAATTCTTTTTTTATTCTTATTTCCAAACTTTGTTGAGTATCCATCTTATTAGTGCATTTTCAATCCTGTGTTGTGCATGCCAAGACCACTAAAGTCACTTTTTCATTTCTTATCTTCTATAAATGTTACTCCCACCGTTTCCTCTGGAAGAATATTCTCTTAATCAATCCCTCTTGATTGTGCTGCACTTTTGTATCAATAATTTCATTTTTGGCACACACGCAACTTGTTTGCAGACAACTTATTTTCTGGTAAGCACTCAAATCCACAATACAAAACTAATTTAATTGCAATTTTATAAATTTTTTTTCTTTAATATCCAAGATGTTATGTTATTATATATTACTCTTAAATAACTTTCTTATTATAATCTCACAACCTTATTCTATATCCCCATTCTTTTATTTAATAGATGAAAAATACTTAATCACTTGATTTGTTAGTAAATCACGTATTAGTTTGTAGAACAATGACCAAAATTGTATATTTAATGTTCAATGCTTTGCTTTTTTAATTCTAATATCTTCAGAACATCCTCTCAACTATTCTAACTATTCGTTTATTATTTTTTTTGGAAATCTTACTGATTAAAATAATGTAATATACATAAACGTATACACCAGGATATCTATATTTAAATAATTCTTGTATATTTTTTAATAACCATTATCAAATGATACATGTCAATACAAAAAATAATTAAGATAGAATTTTGATAAAACTATCCTTATTGAGAACGCTTTGTCACTGTAGAACAACTACTATTAGTACTAAAGGTTTCATCGTACATGTATTTACTAATTTCATCATAGAGATGACATGCATATTTTTTTTAATGCAGATAAAATTAATTGGCATAGTAATCAATCATATTCATTCTCATGATCAATAAAAATCATATGAAAATCATTTTTGGTGCTTTATATGTTTCCATTATTTTCATTGGCTAAAAAATTTCATCCATGGTGGGTCTTTTGAGAATAAAATCAGATTGATTCTTCTATATCATTTTAATTTTTGTGTATAAATTAATTTGTAACTACCCTCAACATTATTATATATGCTTTCAAAGAGAGGTTAAAATAAAGTATTTTAAGATTTATAGGTACCTCAAGCATCATTGTAGTGCGAATGACTTTTTTTTATCTACTTTTACATCTTTCTTTGTAAGGGCCAGGACTAGAACCAACCTCTATTTTTAGAGTTGGCGATTTTGTTTTCTTATAATTCATCTCATCAAATTAAGAAAAATGAATGAAAATAGTATTATAATAATATAAATAACATAATATTGCAAAAAAAAAAATGCGTTTTAATAACTAAATTTTAATTTACAAATTAATGTTCATAAAATATAAATAAATAATAAAACATTAAGGCAAAGATCAAGTATCAAAAAAGAATTATACATTTAGAAATAGATCATTCTGTGGAAGAGCATATCACAAACTTATTTTTCCAAAAAATACTTTAATAGTATAAGATAATAAATCATTTTAAAAAATAAGAAACAATGCCAAAAAGATGCCACATAATTCTATCACCGAAACCCACTCTGCATCATCACACACCCTTCTCCTTTTCATAGGTGGGCGGAATCAAAATCAATTAAGACATTAAAAACCATATTAAACACCCAACCATTAACACCTTCGCACCCAACACTAGTAAAGCTCACCCACCACCAGTAAAGCGCGCCTATAGTAACCCACCGAAAATCAAAAAGCTAAAAACAAACTAAGCTATATGGATCCTTGTCGACTCCCACTTCCATTTCATTCCACACCTCCACTCAACGCTCGCCGATACAATAATTTTACATTGCCACATATACTCCAACTCTCTTGACAAGCGCCGTGAGTAAGAAGCCAACAGTTAAGTTCACTATTTTTAGATTTATTTCATGCTGGGATAGCAACCAACTTAATGTTATTGATATGCAGACAATAAGGAACATCAATGCTATGATTTTCATTTTCATGTTATAATCTGTGGACAACAAGTGCAGTATAATATCAGGGCTATCCTATAGAATTAAACACTGTAAAAACAATTTTGTTCTTGTGGCGAGAACCTGCTACATTCAATATCATGCTACAGGACCTGGTGATGCATGGAAAACAAAGTGAATAGGGAGAGTATATGAAAGGATTTTGGGATATGCTGATTGAATTTTATTCTAAGACTCTAAGCTTAGTTGTAGGCAAAATTTATGTAAAAACAAACTTTATCTGCTTTAGTTGACTCCACAATTGGTGGACATGAATTCATAAACACACTTCATAATGTAAGCTGTATCTATAATAGCAATTTATGTGAGTTTTAGTTTCAGGATATTTAATCTAGAATAAAAAAAAAGTCTAAATAATTAAAAATTCATTGTTATCCTACTTCAATTTTTTTTTTCCGTGGTTTAA
>NEWO01000005.1:2328039-2344314 GCA_003013225.1 Phalaenopsis aphrodite
ATTCTTCTTTACAAGAATTAATTTTATTTATAGTCATAGGCTTCAGCTAACCTTTTTTCTTTTCAAATTCCTTTCTTTTTCGTGGTTTTTGGAATCAATTTTATTCTTACAAATTAGCGGTTTTGTTTGTCTTTTTAATCAATATTATGTTGTAGAATATGAATAACTAGAAACAATTTTTTAAAATCTTCACCAGGTTTGTAAGACTTCTACTACAATGATAAAAGTTGGTGTTAGGAGAAAAAATATATTGCTTGGAAATATAGAATCAGGTTGGATTAGATGTTGAGAAGCCAGATAAAGGCTCTATGCATCTCACATATAGCAAAAAAATTGTCATAGGTGTTATAAGTCTAAAGGAGCACCTTGTTCAAATTCATAAGAATGTGGAACTGTATTAAATATATTATATATATTAATTAATGTTTCTTCTTTTGAGTGTATTTATTATGATAATTTTGATGCAGGAAAGAAGTCATCAATAGTGCTAGATGAGAAAGAAGAAGAATTAAGTGAATCACATGAGGGTGATGGGGACGGTGATAGAGTTATTTGATATCACGTTGATTTTTTAAACAATCCTGCTAGTGATGATGATGATGATGTTGTGAATTTTTTGGGCTTAAAATATTTGACATAGGACTTTAAAATACTTCATTTAGAATCTAGTTCTATTCTAGGTTACTATTTTTTTTAATCTTGAAACTCTTATTCGATTATTCAAGTTATTTTTTATTTTGTGTTTTTTGTAAAATAATGTCATGTTTTTTTGATAAATTTTATAAGTTATTTAACTTTCATAATTTTTTTTAACTTTATTGTGTTTTTAATTTGAATCCTATGCTTCTATTCAATTTGAATCCCACATTTCAATTCAATTGAGGAAATCTCCTCTATTCATTTTATACTTTTTTTAAAACTTATTTTGATCCAACTGTCCACATTTTTACCTGCTGATCTTTACTAAACCTTTGATTGATGATCCATTTTCGCCGATGAACTCTTAACGTATCCTTTTTTATATGAATGGCTTGATACGAGAATTATTATTTTCGAAAGTTTATATAGAGAAATCAAACCATTTATAATTCAATGAACACAATCTACCTGACCTATTAATGATTGAATCTCCAAATTGTGATGAAAACTTTTTCTTATCGACTTTAACGAAGCAGACTGCCAGATTAATTATTCCCCTTCCTTGTATGTTATGTCCAAATCAGGTATCATCTGCGATAATTTCAGTATATGACATATGAGTTTAATTCTCATATAACTATCATGGCCTCAAGCATTCCCCTCTATGTTTAGGATTGATTGGAATCAAATGATTTTACTTTTTTTATTTGATATCTTCTTATCTTTACATTCATTAATAAAATTTGTATATGAAATTACTCTATTATTATACATAATATTACAAAGCTTGATACATATCTCATATGGACTCAGAATTTTGTATTTATGTATATCTAATAGCTCACTTCTCTTTATTATTTTTAATCAATCTATAGTATACTTTATTATTCTCTTCATTGTGATCTTCCTCCTTTGGACTCTTTTTAATAATTTTTAGAGATAATATTATTATTTTTGTCCTTATATTTGTGTAAAGTTTTATTATTATCATTATTAATGTATCGAACTTATTTGAAGTCTCTATACCTCTTGCTTTGATCTTCATCTTCTTTGTAAATGACTAGTTTCTTTATAATCATTGCAAGTTTCATGAACATTTAATCACTTTTTTGCCACTCTTTAAAAGCATCTTTTTTTTCTTCTCTTTATAATGTTTCTTACCCCATCATCTAAACCTTCAAGCCTCCTTATGTATGTATATGTTGTATTTCTAGAATTTCCTAAAATTTCCACAATAGTATTTTTTTAATGCCCTCTTGTAACTACCAATCTTGGAAGATTAATGATTTTCTGCTCTAAAAGGTGGTAAATGCTCAATTTACTTGCTAAAATGTTGTTCTCCAAAAGAGACATTATGCTGTTAATATGAAGAGCACCCTAAAAAAAGAAAAGAAAAATACTGAATTATTGAGGGAGTGGATGGTCATGACAAAAAAAGAAGACAAAAAGGAAAAGGAATTAGCTTCAATTGAATTCTAATCTTCAAGGTTCATGACCAAGCTAATCTTTTAGAAAGTGGATTGGTCTTCCTGTTAGAATTTCTTAATAAGGGGTGGATTAAGCTTTGATCAATGCATGCCTCTAATTATATGCTGTCCATATTTCTATTAAACATTCAAAATAAATAATCCCATGGTCATTAATTGTCTGTCCATTCTGCATTTGTACTTCCTTTTCCAAGGGGATTAAATTTTGTAAGAGTGTTTAGCTAGTCAGGTTAAAATATGGACTTTGAAAATCATATTTGTTCCGCTGTTTTATTTACTCCATTCATATTTGATTGGAGTAAATCTTTCGAACTTGGTGATTTTATTCTTCGGCATGCTCTTCAATTTTGTTCTTCGTGAACATTGTGTTGACATCCATGGTGCCTTTATGCTTACTTTGCAATGTGAATGTGAATCTTTTCTACTTGAGGAAGGCATATTATTCTGTAGCCATGTGCTATTTATTGAGTGCTGGACCAATTTTGGCTAAAACTGGAATGGTTGATTCTAGGAACCTAAGTGCTCTAAAGGTAATAATCTATTCTTGAGGGGTTATTTGCATCTTTGTTTAGAAAAGATTAGCCAGGCAGCGCAATTCGCTTGGAGTGGCAAAAATGTATGCCTGTTGATGATTTGTTCAATCGTTTCTCTTGATTTCAAGGCTTGGGATTTGCTTGATTTTATAAGTAGTGTCTAACGATGAAATTACCATTTTGCATTTTTATATTTTCTCTTTGATTTTAGGAGCATATAACTGATTTGTAAATTAACTTATACTTCCATGTTAGAATATGACAATTTTTTTTTTCTAAAAATACTAGTAAAGCAACAAAAATAGCATAGCCAGGTTAAACAAATTCCTATTGCAGTCATAACAGAATCTCAACTATTTACAAAATTAGCCCCCTATTAGCATTGTGGATTAGTATTTAAAATTTACAATTCCCATCCTTTTGTTAAATTTCCAATCGTTTGATTTGCAGCAGCACATATTAATGCAAGAATTCCTTTTCAACTTTATCTTTCAGATTTGTAACTATTTGTGATTTCGGCAACTGGCATGTATTTCCCTCTTTGACATAAACTGTTAGTCAAAAAACAAGAAGCAAATGCCAGGGGATCTATTCCTTGTTCAAGATGCAGTTGTAGTGAAGGGCAGTGGATTCCGGTTCTTAATGCATCTATTAATTAGGCAGAAGTGGGCCAATTTATTTCTAGATAACTTGTTTGGTTAGCAAGCATAAAACATGTTAGCCTTAGATTCTGTGGAATTTGTTCCACTTCTCTGATAATGTCCTAAATTCTTCTTCATCTGTGGAATTGATCTCATGCCTTTTCTCTTCTGGTTAGTTGGCATGATGGCTTTTTGAGCTTATGTATATTTGATGCGTTTGGGTTTATATTTTATCAAATTCCTATTATTTTTTTGAAAATTGTATTGGGCCGGTTGGCTCAACCGATTACATAACATTCAATCGGTTTGGTTCAAGCTCAGATCCGCTTTTGCATAGAACAGGGGCTGAACTGGTGAACATGACTGGTTGATTTTGATCCCATGATTTTAAATAAGATATTTAAATTAAAAAAAAGTGATAATTTTTTTATTTATTTAACACATTATTTAAAATATTTAAAAGTATCGTCTTAAATTAAAATGCTATTTTTTGAATCAATAAGTTTAATATTAATGTATTATCATTTTATTATTTAAATTATATATATATATAATTAAATATTTATCATATCGTCGGGTTCAACCGTCAATTTAATCCTTGTTGAACCACAAAACCATAAACCTTCTTTCAATTCAATGTTCGTTCTGGCTTTAATGATGGTACATGGCTTTTAACAAAATGGGATAGTTCTTGCTGCTGTTTGATGGTTCACTTGAGGTCTATTTGGGGCAGTTTTTTAACTACTTCGCGTACCAGTCCATAAACACTTTTGCATTTTGACTATTATTTTTTAGCTGTTCTTTTTTTTTTTTTGGGAGGGTGAGCGTTCGGACAAGAATCTACCAAAATGTGAAAATCATAAGAAAATTGTTGTATAATTTTTTTAATAAATTATTTGTAATGTTTGTAATAGCTTTTAAAAATATCATTTTTCTTATGATAATTTTAGTCATATTTACAAAAAAAGAAAAAAAAAAATGTAGCTTCCTCAAAGGGACTCTTAGATAACAATTCATTTGTATGTTTGTTTGGAGTAAATTAAATGGGAGTTCATATAAAATATGAGGTTTACTAATCTATACTTATACTTACCTTATTAATTAATCTTGAAAACATCATATGCTGGAAAATAAACAATTATATGCTTAATATGCTAAGTAATGGGCCCCCGGCTTATATTCATCAAATCAGTAGGTGTGAACTTTATTTAAATATGATTATGTACAATAAAAAAGAAGTAATTTTGACACATCCTATTTTTATATTATATTTTTCTCACAAATTTTTTTATTAAAATTATAATAAAAACATCAACTTTTTTAGGTACTAAATTTACAGTGAAAATATATTTTAACTTTATATCCCTACAAATAAGGGAATAATAATTGAATATTTTTAGGGGTGGAGTCATATCTAGAAAAATATAACCAGCAGAAGTTATATGCTAAAATAAAATATGTTGCATGTCTAGTCAGTGCTCATCGGCATGCTTTTAAGAGGGGAATGTTAGGCTGATTCCATTAGGCTGGAATCCACCAGGGAACTAAGAATCAAATATAAATTTGCAGGAATGGCCCACCGGCAAAATATGCAAAATGCTATTCTGCAAAACCGGTGAACTTATTCCATGCAAATCTGGTGTTTGATTCCGTGGGTATCGTAGCTATTTAGTGCCAACTCCACTATAATCACAAAGCTAATAGTTGATTACGTAATTAAACCCATTTAATTTAGCAGACCATCACTGTCATTATCCGCAGCTTCTTCTCATGTATTTTGGCTCTATTTTATCTTGTTCTTATTATTTAAGTTCATTTGGGTCATTTACACATATAACACACAGTTTTTGTGTATTTATATACCTAACATCGGAACTTTTTTATATTTGTATGCATAAAAAACAAATTTTTAACATCACCAAAGACATGTAACTGTTGTTTACTTTCTTTTTTATAAGAACATTTACGTATATAGAACCTAATTCTTATGTAACAGCTAAAACAGCTAAACTTTGATTTTTACATTTATACCACCAAAATATTTCATATCACATAAATAATGCCAACATTTAAACTTTTAAACAGTGAAATACAACTTTTCATGCATAGGTAAGGGGGCATATATGTAAAAATTGAAGATTATGTGTTAGATATGTAAATACATTATTATTGAGTGATGTGCTTGTAAATCATCCATTTTTAGTGAATATATGCACTTACATATACATACATACATATATATGTGTGTGTGTTAAGTTATATGGTTAATATAAGATATTATTTATATATATTAATATTAGGGATGTCAAACTGGCTCGTCGTTCACGAACAACTCATGTTCGGCTCGTTCGTTGAGAAACGAACACGAGTTCATTCGTGTTGACATTATCTTAATTTAGAAGGGTGTAAATGTTCAAAAACCATACTAGTATCAATTGTAGTTTGTTTTTGACTTTAGCATAGAATATTTATGCTTATGTTCTAAGCCACCACCATGCTTTAGCTGTTCTTATCCATTCTTATTGCTGTTCCTCTATGGATTAAGTGGATAATAAAAAATGATTATGTTGTGCTCTCATTATTATAGAGTTCTCTGTTGTTTCTTTGCCTAATGGAAGGGAGGCCAAGGTTTCACTTTCAAGTTGTGCCCTCTTGATTAATTAATGACAAATTAGAAATTAATATCATAGCAATTTAAATCTTTCTAAATCAATATGTTATGTATTCAAGAACTATGTGGATCTAAATTTAAATCAGTATAACAAGTAGTAATTTTATGTTGAAAATAGTTGGTTGATATATACTTTGTAGAAGAGATAATGTATAGCTAAACTATGTAGAGTAAGATTGTTTTATAGTAATTGAGATTAAATTAAATATTTAGAAGTTTGTTTCAAGCATTGTCTTACTTTTTTTAATGGGCTTGGAAGGGTTTGTTGTGAAAATGATTGATTAATGTTTAAGTCAACAACTAAGCTTGAAGGAGGTTTGTCCATAGAATCTCTTTAGGAATGAAAAATATAATTATTTTATACCTTTAGAATAACTTGAGGAAGTTGAGAAAAGACATTTTGTTATTTAAGTGGATTAAAGGGTTGAAGAAAAAAATACGTCGTATTACCAACAAATTATTTATATATTTAAAAAAAATATGATAGATTATATGGACTTATGATTTATAGGATATTATGGTCTAGCAGATTGAAGGATAATATGGCATGACCACGCATCTTGTTATCAAAGAATAGGTTACAATATCGGAGATAAGCCTAACAATATAAAGTATTTCAAATGCTAATCATAATTGGATTGACACATTATGTTGAGTGTTTAAATCGGTGACAATGATGATTTGGATCACACTCTAATTGAGACAAAGAGTCCTCAGATCAATATTGATATTATCTTAATTTGTTAGATTGATAAATGCATCAGCCAATCTATCAAATGGCCTTCACTAGATGAATACAGTAGACATCATGTTGTTGTGTATATATCTTTCCATGACGATCATTATTTATGACAAATTACAGAGCACATAATCATATAAATAAAATCAACCTTTTAAAATAAAATCAATAATCAAAATAAGATTATACTTCAAAAATTTATTGCAATCATATATATATCATAGTAATCATCACACATAAGTAGTACAACAAATGGTGGATAAGCATATGAATGTAGTGCTTGACACTCAATACACAAGTTGGGCCATGACACATGATTGTATGTCATTGGGTGGGGGTGGATGTCTTAAGAAAAATAAACAACAGAAGAGGAAGATCACAGCTGGTATGTTACACTTATAAAAATAATAGGCAGCTTTATTTCAAAGAGAAGAGACTGCGATGGAAAGAATACTTTTACTTTGTGGCTGATGTAAGAAACGCATTGTTCCTTCAGGCCAAAAAGTCTCTTAATGGCCACTAACAAAGATCCCATAGCGGCCACTTGAAGACTTGAAAGGGCTAAGAGATTTTTTTTAAATTTTTTAAAATTATTTTTATTTTTTAAGGAATGGCTCGAGGCTAAGCCCTGGACACCCCTAATGCGTTTAATAATTCAAGTACCACATCCTACACTCGGAGGGATTCAAACCCAAAACCAGAGATGACTTATAACTGACAGGCACTGATCTGAGTACGCGTCGCTGAAATATATATATATATATATATAGTTCATTTATCACTGTTGGACACTATCCTTTCTTACTATTATAGTAAACTTGAATTATATTGTATATATATGCTCATCCATGTACACATGCATGCCTGTGAACTTTGTTTATATTAAAATATACGGGGAATAAGTCATCTATTATGCAAGCTTTAGTTGAAATTGAAACCTTAACACCACGGTGCCTTTTATAATATAAAGAAAATAATATTCCCACTTCTTGTTATTGATGTTAGTCTTCTTATAGAAATGATAAACACTTCCTCACTTAGATTGAGAACTTATTCTTGTAACTAGGGTTGTCAAATCAGGTTCGTGGGTCGGGGTCGGGGTTGGGTTTGTGTTTTGGTCAGATCTGGAATTGATCTAATTCGAATCTTGCTTAACTTGAAACCGAGTCACCTTCAAAACATTGACTCGAATTTGATTTGTATAACTCATTTAACATAAGACATAACATCTATTTGGATGAAAATCAGGTCGATTCAGAGTTGTCGGGTTGATTTTTGTTTTGCGAGTCAACCCGAACCTAGCTCAAAAATTAAAAGTGTTAGAATCTAAACCCAAACCTAACCTGAATATTATTTGGGTTTAACTGAACATAGATTTTTTCAGTTGGATTCATGTCGAGTTGTTGTATCAGGTTAATTTTTTACACTCTTATATTAAAAGAAAAAAAACTCTCTTATGACTTTCTTGATTGTTATAATATGTTGATTGTTGTAGTACTGAGGTTATTATAGTATTGCCACATTTTTTTGGTAACCATGTTTTAGTAACTTAGAATAGCAAAAAGTGGTGAGAATCTCTTTAATGATTGTTGTTGAACTCTCTCTCTTTATTTTCTCCCTTAATTTTGTTTTTGGCTTTTGCACATGAATCTTACAAAGGCTTCTAAAAGGTTAATTTTAGATGGGAATATACAAGGTTTAGGAAATAAAATTGATGATGTACAAAACATATCCAACCTTAAGAAAAAATAGATTGATGATGTACAAAATATAACCAACCTTATAAAAAAGATGAAATTATTGAGTTATACCCACCCTACAATAAATTTGATTAAATCTTAATTAATGATTTCTATCAATGAAGATGTATGAATAAACTGTATCGACACCACCAGATTTGCAATCTCCAACTTATATTGAAATTGTTTGATGCAATTGTCCATTAAATAGTGTTAATTTTTTTTCTTAGTTTGTTGGATTCAAATCATTATTAACTAAAGTTAAGCGAGCATTTTCACAACCTTAGTTTTTTTTTTTTTATAGGCACCTATTTAGTGAGCATGTCTTGTAAAATTTTCCATCCCTTTGATCTTGTAAGGTTCCCCTTTCCAAGCAAATTTCATTTGAAGTGATACTTAAGTTATATGTGTTTTGTCTTAAAATGAAAGATTATTATTTGCTTAGTGAATTGTACTTTGGTTATTAAAATAAAGCAAGACAACCTTTTATAATTTAACTAATCCCTCAAAAAGATTTTGAGCCAAAATATCTCGTCTTAGTGGTTGTCACATGCTAAAATTTTGTTATTGATAGTGAAATTATTTTTTAAAACTATGAGATCAAGCTGATAGTTATGCGCTCGAGGCATATTAAAATCAAGCACTGTTTCTTTGTGCATGTAGACTTTTTTCTTAGTTTATATTGACGGTACTATATAACTTCAATTAGATTCTTCAAAAGCTCAATGATTATTGATTAAATCTTTCAAGAATTGAAATATTCACTTTACAACTTCTTTGGATTTTGTTTCTTGGGTTAGACATGTTTCAATTGTCTACTCTTATTACTCATGAGTTGTTTTTACTCATGAAAGTTATTTCATAAAAAAACATAACTAGTTTTTGATGTTCAGAAAACTTTAATCATGTGTTATTTCTTTTTATCTATCTTTTGTTAGTATTATTTTTTGAGTTCAAAATTATCTTTGGTTATTATTATTTTGCGAGTTGAAGTAAAAAGCTTTTTGTCTTTGCTTATATCATATTAAACATTTCTAACATAATTAATTATGTCAAAATCATTATAAGTTTTAAGTACTTCTAGTTTATTATTATATATTCTCACTTCAAGAATTTTATTAGATTTTCTTACATGTCAAGTTCTTTAGGTGCTTCTCTTTATAAATAATTAATCTTTTTTATATCAATCTTACAATATTATTTAGTGTTTTCAGGAACAACTAATATTGCATTTATGTAAATCAGTCTTGTATATGAATTTATTGAACTTCTTTTATCATTGATGATGGGCTTATTTCAAGCTATAGGTGCTCTTTTTGAGCTTAGACACAAGACTTTCTTTTTTGGATTAGATAAAGTCTTCTAGCTAACTTTGATAGATGTCTAACTATAGAACATCATAAGAAAACATGGTCTTATCATACATGTCTCAAGTGTATATCCTCTATAACTATGATGCTTAACACTAATGGTATAACTGATTTAATCGATGGAGATAAAATTTTAGTGGAGTTAATACCTTTTATTAAAAACCTTTCACTGCTGCTTTTTACTAGTTAAATTTTTTACTTTATAAATCCATTTATTTTGTAGGTTTTTTTTTCCACTTCATATATCTTAGTTAATATCTAAGCACAATTTTTTTAAAAGATAGTTCAACATTTTTTTTCTTATTAGCTACCACTAAGATGAATTCTTGAATGTAGGATGTTTCCATAAAATTCAAGTTCTATTGTATCATAGGAATCAAATTTTATAGAGATAGAGATTAAATTTTATAGGACTTTGAAGTCTTTTTGGAATCTCTCGACTTATAAGGGTGTTAGGCTCAAATTGACTTCAATTATTTGTGTGGCTTTTATTTTTCATAAATATTAGTGGACTCTTTTGATTTAACTTGCTTTGTGATGGATATTTCTTCTCCAATGTTACTTTACTTTTACGTTATAGATTTATTGAAAATAATTTTTTTTAATTCTAACGATTTTCTTATTTTAATATCCTAAAACCTATAGTCAAAATAATCAATGTTATATACAATGAAGCAACACTCCTTAGATTTTTGGTCAAACTTGTCTCTAATATTTTGACTGGTACAAATATGAGAAAGATAATTGAAGACTTCTTTAGTCAACCCAATGTTATGAGCTATGATGACACAACGAAATAAATATATTGATTTTTTAAAGACTAGATTTGCCATCTTTCATTGAGAGGCTTGTTTGTTTTCTTAGAGACTTCATTCTATTGTGGAGTTCCAATGCCTATTGTCATTTTAATCTTATTAGCACCAATTATTTTCTTATGTCATCCATTATAATAACCACCATTTCTAAGCTATTGGCATTTGATTTTAGGACTAGTATTTTTTTAGTCAAATCATTTGATTTCTTGATCTAGCAAACATGATAAATTTTTTCTCAAGAAATAATCTGCTAACAATCATTTTGAAATTATCATAACATTGAGCCTCCTATGGATGTAATGGTAGATGAACCTTACACATCAATGTGAACTAGCTTCACTTGTTTTTTGGGTTTATAGCTTATTCTAGTCTTTGAGAGGTTGATTCATGTTTTCTTTCTTAAGAATAAACTCTATAAAGAATTCAATAAATTCTAAATCTAAGAAAATATCTTAAGAGGGGATGATCCTTGGTTTATCTTCCTTATATGACTTATCATTGATGTGAATTATTTGTACTTTAGTTTGAACTTATTATGTCCCACATTATTCCCACTTTTGTGGTGTTATAAAAAGGTCAATATTATTTTCTCAACTAACCACCAAGGTTTTTTAAACTAAATTTTAGGTTTCAAAATTAAATGTAGTGTCATATCTTTTAGAAATCATGTCTCTCAAGGACATAAAATGCTTTACTTTGTGAAAATTATCGAATGTTCCATTATCTAATTTCACGTATCACATCAATAATTATGATGATACTTAAGAATCATTGTCCATAAGATTTATTTTTTCATAATTATCCATAGAGTAAATATCATTAGTTCATTATAAGAAGAGGAAAGTAAAGCTGCACTTTAGTATAACTTTCATAATCATACTAGGCTATCATCATAAATAATCATACATCTTCAATGCATTCTATAACAATATTCATTATTTATTCCTTCAATTTTTTACCTTATTAGTATTCTTTATAAGCAAATCTTACAACATGTTTGTCAACCCGCCATAGTGATGGACAACTGTAAATCTTTGCATCGATGATTGCTTTTAGTTCGAGGCATTCTCCTTTTATCACTTTTCAAAATAAACATGAATTTTCACCTTTCTCACATAGTTAAATTCCTTTATTAATCCTAAGGTCTTTGTTTCTTCAAGCTTTATTTTAATAATTCCATAAGTTCAATAATCGTTTTGACTTCACAAAACTTTGAGTATTGATGAAAGCAAACTCAAGGCATGAATTTCTTTACCGAAGTTAATGGTTGTAGAGCTAAATTAATAAGTACTCAATTTCTTAATAATAAAGACTTCTTCATAAATTTTAATATTAAAGAACTAATATATAATATGTACTATATAAATCACATATTTTTTTTATTATATGTTTGATTGTGTCTTCATCATGTTCGCAGTGGTTATTCATTGAGGATGTTGAATATGACACTCATTTTCAGATGCATAAGGATATCTTTCAAGTGTTTCATATTCCTTAATTCCTTCTCTTTATCAATAAATGACATATTTATCACTTTCAATGGCGGGTGGCTCCTTCCATGGTAGAGGGGGTCCTGTATTTACATCTAGTAATAGTTAAACTATAAGCCATAACTAATTTTAGTCTTCATCATTACTTTGATTTAAAAGTTTTCTCCACTTGGCTTTAATCAAAATTATTAGGTTAAAAAAATAACTTAAAGATGGGTAACAATCACATAAAATAGATAAGTACAAAAACACACAAAGTTTACATAATTTAATGAGATCCATGTATATCTACAACCAAATAGAAATCAAAATATTACATTAACTATCAAGGAAGGTGCATTGAGATATTACACTTTATTTAAATTTGATAAATAATAATAAAAGTATCACAGTGTAAGTATTAAGAGGCAAGATACTATCTTAGCTTTTCCTTAATTCGAAGCCCAACTAGTTATATATAGCCTTACAAAGGATTAACAATTAATGTTATAGCCATTACTCTTCTTCTACTTACAGAAATGAGCAACATCTCCTTATGTGAACCAAAGAGTCCTCCTTATAATAAAAGATAAAGCTCTCATACACTTTTATCATTTGTTATGATAATTTGATTGATATATTATGGTATTTTTTATTTACCAAATTACTTGAATATGCTGATTGTGATAGAAATCAAGAATCATCGATTTGTTATTACTATAGAATTCTCTCTCTCTCTCTCTCTTTATTTTACTGTGGGTTATAGACATACATCACGGGGAAGACTTTTAGGGATTATTTTTAAATTATAATACATAGAATTAAAGAAACACAAAAGAGAACATGTCGAATAAACCACTTGCTCAAAATAATTGCATCACTCTTAGGTAATATATGTTTATAATGGATAGTCTAAGCATGATGACAATTGAAAACCTAATGGTATCAAAAGAAAATTTATGTCACAAACTTAAATGTTGTGATTCTGGTAGCCTCAAAGTTAACCAATATACCATACTTAGGGAGTGGCGACTTGGCTTATGCAAAGAGAATGTCAACAATAAACATATGGTGGAGCCTTATATAAACCAAAGGGTGATGGAAAGGCCCATATTCAATGAAAATAATAATCTAGAAAGTGAATAAAATGGAAAGTATTGGATGGTAGCTATAAAAAATATGAGATGTTCTTGGCAAGCTCAAAGATGGTGATAGTGGTTGGTTTGAAAGTTGAAGTAACTACAAATTGAAGAAATTATGGGCCAATAAACAACAAAAACGATGAGCTCAGAGTTGATGCCAATGAAAAACTAACAATTTTGAAATGCAAGGATTCGTTAGTTATGACATTCAAATTCTGCTCTCATGAGCAAGTATTCATGAAAATTAAATGACACTGGTCTGGCAAAGCTATATAAATTCAACTTTTTTTTTTCTTTCTATTTGAGCCTCCATCCTGGTGGTCTAGAAATTCCTAAATTGAATTGCTCTATAACATATCTTCATGTTGATTGTGTCATTCCATGTTTATTTGGACAACATTCACTTAAATTGAGGCAAATCAACCTAATTTTGTGCTTCTTTATTGCCTCAAGTTCCACTCATTACTTGAAAAATTATCTAGGCATTATCACATATATAAATTTTAGCCACCAATAATGCAAATTTCATGCCCCCATGGAGCTAAGAAAAAAAATTGAAAAAGCCACACCAATCTTATAAGTTGCCTATTTGATGGCCATCACCATTTCTCTCTCCTTCTCATAAAGTCTGAACCTAACCTAATCCAATATGACATTTTGTGGCCTAAAAGCTATCCTTTTTCTCCTCCTTTTTATTAAGTTTAATAAATTTGACATGATCACCGCTAAAACAATCAATTTTGTTGGAGTGATTTAATGATGATGATCATTGTTCCACTATGCTGTTATATAATTGTTTTTCTTGCATTAGTTAAGTGTTTAAGAAAATAATTAAATGGACATCCTTATCAAGATATTCTGGAGGCCACTCAGCTGATAATTAATTGATCTTCTGGCATTAGGTATGTATTATAAAGGCAATGGGAACTAATGCAATGATTCCCGTACACTAAAAAGGCAGCACGTATGCTCTCGCAATATCAGATAATATTATTTTATATATGTATATAAAGCATTGTTTTGTATAAAAATGAGCATAATCAAATAAAATACGTTTATAAGAATATCGAATTTTGGTTGCCTAAAAACCTTACCAGGTGCCATTCTCAAGCTCAAAGAAGAGAGACTTTAGGATCAAATGAGGCTATCCAAAATACACGTCAGAACAATGATTGCAATGAAATGAAGAAAACGAATATGAGAGACGAGGGATTATTGTTCATTTTTCTCTCCCTTTTGTCCTTTTCTCCCTCGATCTCCCCCAATTTACGTCCTATTTATTTATTAGGTGTATTAAACTACGATTATAATATATATATATAATTATCACCAATAAAATTTTTTATTTATCATGAATCTTCTAAACTTTTTTGAAAAAGAAACGTTAAAAATCAAACTCTAATTAATAATCAAACAACTCTGATTTCAGCAAACTAATAGTAAAAAACTGATTGGCTGGACAAGACAATCTTTCGCCGATATTTGGTATAGGATATTTCGATCCAATGTTGTTCGGACGTATATGCTTGACATATCCTAGTGAGGTTTGTCGCACGGGAGTTCTCCACTTCCTTTCTCTTGTTTGTCTGCATTGTCGTATGTCATGCTTTTCCGGTTTCTCCTCCTGATCATTCACAAGATACTGGAGAGAAACTTATTCAGAAATGGTAGTATACAATGATGAACAAACCAGCGACTCCTTTAAAAATAAAAAGAGAAAAGAACGAAAAGCTCCCGCATACGGTGCAACGACACACCCTGAAGATGGTGTAACGAAGTACCCCCACATACAGTGACTTTCTTCAAACTATGATAGTTCTCTTTACAACTCACAACTATGTCATATTTAACGAGCTATGGCCTATATGCTTCATAGCTCATGCAAGTCTCAACACAAGCCTCTATGGCTTATGGATGTTATCACGACACCCAACTTTGGCCTTTGCGACCTATGAACATAATTGTAGCTCATCACTATGACATATGTGCCCAACTACGACCTCTGGGGTTCACAACTCGTACTACTCCCAACTCCAATTCTTGCATACATACATTGTTGCAGCTCACTGCTACAACCTATGTAGCCAACTATAAGTAATGTGGCTTACAACTCATGTAGCTCCAACTCTGACCTCTGCGACCCATTGACATTATTGAAACTCACAACTACGACCTAATGACCAACAACAGCTTATGTGGCTTACAACTTCTGCATCTCTCTACTACAACATCTGTGGCCAATCGATTTTCCCGAAGCAACCATGTACTACTTATATAATCAATTACTATCACAAAAAATTGGCGCTACAACTAATGTATGTTAACAACATTCGTGGCAGACTACTTCCCATATATCAATTGACTAAGGCTTTTGCAGTTCATTACAACTATTATTATTGAATTGTCATTTACATCAACATTATAATTTCATCTTCCATAAGTCAGGAGAAGAGTGAGTCTATGTGTTGGCAATTTCCTTTTTTTTAAGTTAAAATAATAATATTTTTGAGATGATAAGATAGATTAGCGTTATATTAATGTACAAAATAATGTTCAGCTATTGGATATGTAAATTATTATGAATGATGCGGTCTGTATGATAATGCCTTTTTAGTTAAAAAGTTGTAACAATATATTGGAAATATTCAGCTGGCATAGCTCAGTTCGACGTGGCCCTGGCCCACCACATGAAAAGATACGCCATGCGGGCCCCGCCGCTTCAGGCCGCTGACGCTAAAGGCGCGCGCTTAGTGCCAAACACCTGAACGGAATGTCCGGAAGGGGCCCACCTGGTGCCCCGTGGAAAGCGAAGATTCGGTGGCGGAGAAGTGGATACGGAGTGTTGGCTGCTTGCGTGACGGCGGTGATGTACACGTATGCGGAAACAGGAATCCGGTTCTCCGCCGCACGCTTAGATGAGGTTTTTCCACCACTCTTACTGTCACCTTATCTGCTAGAAACTGCCCATTCCCGCTTTGGCCTTCATCCAAACTCCATTTCAATTGAAGTAGCGTATTTTGGGTATGAATG
>NEWO01000005.1:2346512-2357964 GCA_003013225.1 Phalaenopsis aphrodite
GATTTTTTTATTTTATCTAATTAAATGAGATTGCCTATTTAAAAAATATTTTCAAAATTAAATTAATTTATTATATTTAAATTATATTAAGCTTATAATTGTAAATTTTAATTAATTCTTATTACTAAAAATAATTTATAATTTTTTTGAATGATAACAACCATGAAATTTGATTTAATAAATTTAAAATAATCAATCAACAGCTTAACTTGGTTCTTCAGAAATTTTAATCTAAAATTTAACATGGTAATGTTAAAAATTTATGGACCTATGTACTCGTAATTCATAGTGGATTATTTCAACAGTGATAGACCCCGTGGATTTTCCCCACATTAAAAGTTGATGTGTCTTCTCCTGCTTACCTTTCTTTAGTTATTTGTGTGTGCTGAATTCTTGTGCAAAGCTAAGACGATGATCCATTACTCTACCGCCGTGAATTTTCTGGAACGCATCAATATATTTGAGGGCTTATTCGGTGTATGATAAATAGATGTGAAATTAATATGCACAAATATCAAAACAAAAAAGGAAACTCTACATGCATACCACTCAATTCTCATGTATTTCCATATCTAACTTTAAACTTTAAGTTTTACATTTTTGTCATTTTACCTAATAAAAAAGAAAGAAACATTTCACTTTTGAAAGTTAAAATAATGACAATTTTGATGTGATATGAAAAGATTTGAATGTCATAACTATAAAAGGCAAAATTTAGATGTTAGGTAAGTAAATATATAAGAATTGGGTGGTATGTATGTAAATTCCCTCTAAAAAAAGTTAGAATTTATGCTACGTACATTTAATATGAAGTCATACAATTCATTGCATTATACAAGCATAATAGTTGATAAGTCATGTGTACAATGCGTAAACTAATAAATAAAAATAAAATTGATTTGTCATAAAAATTATTAGTCACGAGCAATGTGACACATCACATGACCCAACCACCATCATCAATAGCAACATGCAACCCCTCCCAACTCAAATATTCCCTTTTTATTATAGCAATCACTAAAATAACTTTTCTTAGGATCCTATTAAAAACCTATTCCTTCCTCATTTCTTATTATGGCCTAAATGACTTGCCACATAAGCATATGTGCACATATGCCTTTCTATTTTCATATTAAGAAAATTCTTGCCTTCTTCTATTGGCTATAAGAATAACATATAGGAACAAAATCTTAGAAATGAGATACATACCACAAAATTTTTATGTATTTACATATCTATCACCTAAAGTTTTATATTTACATTTATAACAGTTTGGTGTTATAAATCTTTTCATGCAAATGTGTACTTTTTATCTCTATTAGAAGTTTAAAATTACATTTTCACGCATTTTTAATGGCATTAATTATGTGAGAACTTTTTATCAATAAAAAAAACATTAATTATATATTTAAATATGCTTCAGTTTAATCATATATTTTAGACTTTAAAAGGGCCTAAAAGCTATTTTAGTCATGATAAAAGAAAACAATGAATATTAATATTTAGCAACATATTGATGCAAACTATAATTTTTATACTCATCGAATTATTAAGTAATTAATATTATTTCTCTAATTAAAATATTAATTTCATATTATTATTTGTTAATATTTATTTATTTATTTTTACTACTTAAAAAATTACAATAAAACAAAAATATAAATATATATAATATTTTGATCAAAACTTTATCGTATGAGTCTCAAAATCATAAAATTTACATTGACTATCCATCACTTTCATCTTAAAACAAATTTGATTAGTTTTAAAGTCATTCGAAACCACATATTTTTCATAATTGAATAAATAAAACCAACTTTTTACTTATAAAAGCTTGTCAACTACATATAATCCAAATTAATCCACAATTTGAAATAATAACCACATTTTTCTTACTTCAACTTTTTCAATAATAAACTCTCATCTAATTTTTCAAGAAAATTACAAGCACACCAAATGGAACTTAATTTAAAGTATTTGTCATTAATTGGCATACTTGTAAGCTCGATCCTAACCACACAAGCCAAGCCATGTATTTAATTATTTATTTTCCTTTTAAATACAATAGCCTTAAACCTTTACGTACATACTATAAAATATTTATATATTTACATATCTAACATCCAAATTGTCATATTTGCACTCATAACATCTTTGTATCATGTGAAAATATGTATTTTTCTTTTAAAAGATCGCCATGACTATACCTTTTTATTTGATGTTAAAGATTTGAGTTTTATATATATATATATATATATATATATATATATATATATATATATATATATATATATATATATATTAGGCAGCCCAACCAGGCAATCATTTTGATCACCGCGTTTAATAATTTTTCTTAGGATTTGTTTGGGGCAGCTGTAACTTTTTGAATAATCTGCTGATCAGTAGATTAAAAATAATATGCTGATAAGTTTGGTGCCGTGAAAATTAGAAAGTTTTGATTTATTGGAAAAGTCAGACCGCTCCCAGAAAGCTGTAACTGCACGTGTAAAAATGTCGTTTTAAGTGCTTTAAAAATTTATAAGTTGTCAAAACACAATTTACCCAAACATTCCAAATGAGTTTTCAAAATGTCACCGCATGAAACAAGCTCCTCCAAACGAACCCTTAATGCCGAGGAGAGAGAACCTCTCCCTCTCTCTCTCTAACCTGAGTGGGCCCCTTGCTCCCGTAGTGCGCTTCCATCAGCCACCAACCAGGCTACATATCTCCTAATGCCTTTCCCCGCAATTGCAATTATGCACGCCGTAAATCTTTCCTTACACTCGATACCTTTCCCTTCCATTTGCGCAAAAAGGACCCCTTTTCGGATAAGTCCACTTCAATCTGCTCCAATTGCATTCCAACACACTTCGTCCATCTCCTACAAATATCAAGTTTGCATTACTCAACCAAATTATTAATCCAAAATAATTAGCACCGGGCCCCTCATTCCTTCATCCACAATGCATGTCGATTCTTCCACAACTATAATTAATAAATCTTTAATATTGCACTTAGACATTACTAATTCAGCACATATGAAAGAGATATGAAGTGCTATTTCACCATAAAATTCATTTGATTAAATATGAAAAACAATATATATATATATAATAAAGTTTTTAAAATTAAATTAAAATTATTAAGATTTTAAATTTAACAAATTAGTCAAACTGAAAGTTTAGATGAGAGAAACCCAATGGTAACATATGTAAGATGAACTAGCTCATAATAAGCTTGAGAAAGCACTTAAAATACATTTAATTTTTTTTAGGTATTTAAATTTATTTAAATACAGCTTTTAAAAATTATATATTTACTAGCATTTGTTACATTGGAAGCAAAACTTTAACATAGCATTATGACCATCATTAATAATTTTTTGGATGTCTTTGATATATATAACAAGAATTTCAAAACAATCCATAGATGATTCATAATTATTTTTTAAACCACAAGTAGTTTTCTTAATATTTAAATGCTTTAACAAACTCAAAATTAGATGATCCCGAGCTCGTTGAATTTCTTTTGTTGAACCGTTCAGTTTGACTCGAAGCATGCTAAATTTTGACAGTTTAGCCTTCCGATTGATGTATCAAAACCTTCGGCTATATTTAAAGTATTTGATTTTGACCTAGTTGGACTCATATTAGTTCACTTTCAATGCCATTGATTTCAACAGTAAACTTGTTGAAATCAAGGCCCGGATGACCTTGAATTTATATTTGGAATATTTCTTGCTCAAAGTACATCGAGATTCATGCATGGATAAAGATGTGTTGATAACACATCCAATGTACTAATAATTTGGCAATATCTAATTAAAATATCATAAGAAAATAAATAAATCGCAGATAGTAAAATAAATGAAACTATCACAATAAATTTTATGCAAGGTCTCGCCTATATTAATGTCAGGTTCGGTTGTTGATACAACAGGTACCACTATGGTCATGCTAATGACAATTTTAGAGGAGAAATTCATGATCTCTCATTTATTAGATTTGTTTATAGGGAAATTTATATACATACCACACAATTCCTATGTATTTACGTATTGCCAACACTCATAATTTTATATTAATTTATAACACATTGAGGTCATAAACCAATGCATGAAATGAAATATTCGGCTTTAAAAAATTTTGTAAGGGTGATATTTTCTTATGTACTTTTAAGGTTGTGGGCGGCATGCTTGTAAATATATAAGAGTATTGTTGTATTTTTGTAAATGCCCCAAATAAACATACCACAAAACTATTATTTGTGATTGGCTTTCACATATATTGTGGTAGAAACGGGAAATTAGTTATTTCATGATTCGCTTAAGAATGTGTTGAAGTTCTGTTCAATTGCAGTGAATATCGATGCTCGGAAAAAAATTTTGTTTGGAAAAATAGCATCTCTCGAACGTCTTCTAAAGTCGTTTCACAAGAATGACGAGTTTTGATCGTTTCAGATTGTAACTTGTCTCATTCATTCGTTTGGTGGACGTCGTGGATGTGGTTTTTAAAAGTGATTTGCAGAATCAGGACGCCCCTTAAAACAAATCATTAATATCACGTAGTATCACGAAAGACATGCATCAATAAAATACTTTAAAAAAATTAGATTTTTAATAATAACTTAGTACTGATTATATTTATATTTATAATAATTTTTAATAAAATTAAGAATATAAAAATTTAAATTTAAATACTCCTCATCATTTAAATATTTATTCAATATACCCTTTTTAAAATATTAATTCCGCTGCACCACATACATCTTAGTCCATAAACAAAACATTTCTCTTAGTTCAATCCCCCCTTATAAATACCCACCGTCACCCTCTCTTCAATCCAAACACCATCCACCTTCGCAACAAATCATGAGACCAGGAGCCGCTTTCTCCCAACAAAATCCGGCGAATTCGCCGGCGGCGAGCTCCGCGTCCACGGCTCATTCCGCTTGGCACTCTCCGGTGCCATATCTCTTCGGGGGGCTCGCCGCCATGCTCGGACTGATTGCCTTCGCCCTCCTCATCCTCGCTTGCTCCTACTGGAAGCTTTCGGGGTACCTCGAAAGCGACGGAGATAGCAACCCTCCGGCAGCCGGAGAGGAGGAGGGTAAGTCCGGCAACGGTGACGGGAAGCTAACGGCGGCGGTTTATGAGGAGCGGATAGTGGTGATCATGGCCGGAGACAAGAAGCCGACATTCCTCGCGACGCCGATGTCCAGCCGAGCGTCGTCTTTTGGGGATCGAAACGCCGGCGGCGACTCCGGGGGTGACGGTAACGGTAACGGTGACGGTGACGGTGGAGGTAAGAATGAGAATGGAGGGAGTGTGGGGACTGGAAATAGGACCGGAGATGAGGACCAGAGGGAAGCGAGGCATAGGGAATAGTCTTTTTTTTTTTTTTTTTTTTTTTTTTTTTTTTTTTAATTAAACGGGGATTGTAAATTTGAGGTGCAATGGAAGTTAAGTTCGTGGTGAAATATTTTCAATTTTTTTTTATTTTTTAGCAAATCCGAAAAGCAATATTCTCAAAATAATAATTTAAATTATTGCTTTGAAATAATATATAATTTTGATGTAAATGGATTTGTATTTTGAAAATATTTTTTTTTAATAAATTATTTTCTTTAGTAGTGAAAATTGCTTTGTAATGTAGCGGAAAATGATTGGCTAGGTTTTATTTTGTCGCCTTTGGGAGAAAATAGAAACGTGACCTTTTCTTTTCTGTTTTCGTATGAAAATTAAGTTTTTATGTGAATGCCAATTATTTCAGTTGATAAATGAATTCCGCATCTAGCAATTTGTATTTTGGTAGTCAATTTAAATTGTATTTAATTTATACAAAAATATGCTAATAATTTTATTTAGCATGATAAATTAAGTGTATTTTTTATGTAAATTTGTCATTGTACGATTATTAGCCATAAAACAAGACTTAGATCAAAAACAAGAAAATATATCATTCGAATTAATAAACTATCACCTAATAGCAAATTAATAAATAAAATCCGCAAGGAATTCCAATGCTCTTCTGATTGAAAAAATATTACATCGAGATTCATAATGCAAGATTCGCCTTGATAAAGGTTGTGATTCACCGGACGGAGCGGAGGAGGGAACAAAAATGACCTCGAGTAAGTGAGATTCAATGGTATGAATTTTAATTGAATTAATTCAAGAAGACTAGTTTGACTATTAGTAGTTTGAAGATATTTTTATGTGAACTATAGTGTTCAAAAGGTAATTTGATAAACTCGTATAGAGGTTGACTTGAAGGGTAAACTAAAATGCACGGCAAATTCACCCATCTAATATTTCATTCTAAATTCATTTCAAAACTGTGCACTGTAGAGGACATTAATATATTAGAAGTTTAAAATAAAGCGAGGCCAAGGGTTTATGGTGAGTTTGGAATTTATATGGTAGAATATATTATGTTGCATGTATGAGTCGGTGCCACAAGTTAGCTTTAGCACCGAGTTGAAATGATGTTGGATCAAAGAAATGTCCTAAGAATAAGCATGAGCTTTAGTTTCACTCACAATGACGACTACCTGATTGCGACAAAGTATATGAATCCCAATCATTAGAAGGGCAAAGTTTATAACTTAGGGGAAGAAGTCCATTAATGAATTTGAATGCTTGGTAGAAATAATAAGTATATTTTTGACCTAGCACTAAGTTTAAGTTGTGCATGTAGTTCTTAATATTTCTATCATTGCTAAAGGCAATGGAACAAATGTAAAGCCTATGAATCTGGTACAAACTAAACCTAAAGGTTTGAGTAATTCGGGTATAGATCTTTGTATTTGATAAAGCTAGGCTTGCTTATATTTGATAATAAGAGCTTGTGAAACTCATGATTTACTTTTAGTATAAACTTGGCTTCAAGATTGAGGTTTGTTTTATGGTTTGCTTTATACATTTGGTAGGTTCTTGCAAGCATAAACAAACCACCATTATCACCCTAAGTATCATGTGAATAATGTGATCATTTTTCCCATAAGACTCGTCTAAATATTAAAAATAACATAAAACATTTCATCCATAAAAGCTATCTACAATGCTTGAAGTTGTGAAAAGCGGATCAGAGATCAAAATGGAAGAAATAAAGGTTTTGAACAGGTTGAACCGAAAGTCGTAATAAGTATTTAAATTATTTTAATATAATTTAACAAATCAAATAATAATATATTAATATTATTTTTATTGATTCAACATGTAATAGATTAATTTAAAATAATATTTTTGAGTATTTTGAACATCGTCTAAAAAAATTATGACATGATATTTATCTTTTTTTTATTTAAATATCTCATTTTTTATCATCTAATGAAAATCAAAAAGTTAAAATTGAATAATATTTAAACCGGGTGAATCTTCAAAAACAAGTTTGGTTCATCAGTTCAACCCTAGTTCTAGCCAGTTCAATCCTGGTTCTGTACATAAACCATTTTTAACTTAGACCGAACCGGCTGAATAACGGATTCTCAGTTAAACAAATCGAACTAGCCGATCCAATTTTTATTGGGTTTTTGAAACCATAACAATATTAACATGATTGTGAAAAAAAATTCAAATAATATCCATAAAAATATAAATAAATTTTATTTAAATTACAATAGCCCGCTTCAAAATTATAATTATCATGAAATTGGTGATAGAGGGCAGATAAATAAGACAATGAGGGTTGGTGGCTGTTGAAATAATTAGTTGGGCGACAATGATAGTCACATGAAATTGAAAACGATGGCCACATCCAAGATATTGATGGGCCGTATTTCTCGATAGAGACTACATTTTAAGCCTACACGGCCTCTCTCCATCTAATGCGACACTTCTCGGGAGCCCACGATGCAAACTATTTGAAAATATTGAAGTCCTCGTACATATATAACAAGATTAATTTCATTTTTGTTAATAGGAAAAACTATGACATAAATTTATAATGTTTTGAAAATTGACTCCGGGGGACTAAGTTTGCATTAGTTCTTAATATAGCTAAACGATAATCCAGCTAAATTTCAATTTTTTAAAATTAAAATATAGTAGATATTTGCCCATGAGAAAACTGTCATTTTTTTTAATATTTTTTTAATAAATGTAATCATCTTGTAAGTAAATTCAGATAAAATCCCACCTTGATTTAATGAAGTCAAATAATATTGCAATTCGTCCATTTTTTTTACAACCAAAGGTACCATTTGAGATGTATTGTCGATCGTAACTTCGGCTATGTTTGAGAGGATGCTTCTGCTTCATTGTGATGTGGCAGAAGTGAAGAAAAAGAAAAGGTGTCATATGGATTCGAGGTATTTTGATCGTTTCTTCCACCACAACTTTATTGTTGACGGTCTTGAAATGCGAAATATGTGTTCTGAGTGCACACGAAAAACTGGATTGTGGGCTAAGGCTATTACCGATGTGCTGCCACTATAGAGTTGCCAGGAATGTGTTTTGAGCGTGCACAAAAAACTGGATTGTGGGCTAAGGCTATTGTCGACGTGCTGCCACTGTATAGTTTGGTTGGTCTTAGCGGAGCGCTGGTAAGATCCTGAGACAATCTTCTGTGCAAAGTGATTTATGTTCTAGCCATGGCTAATGCCCAACACTCAACTTTGCTTGATGAACAAGATATAGTTGGTTATTTCTTAGAACTTCATGAGATTAGATGAGGGCCTAAATAAACGCACTAACCAGTTATAGATTTCATGTAAACCGGATTATATGTCTAATTTGTATCAGCAAATGCATGCAATTCAAGGTTGTCAAATTTAATTGGTGACTCATGGTTTAGGGTTCATTTAAATAATTGAGCAGCCTGTTTAGCATTTGAAAATGTAGAGTATTTGGATTATGCACGTATTGGCTTAATAAATAAACTGTAAAAGTAATGTCTCGTAGTTATTGGAATGAGCCAATTAAATCTCTATAACTATTTGAATCAGTTAGTGGTGAAGGATTGTTGTTGGTTGTCTATGATTGTGTGGGTAAAGGTGTTAAAACAGGTTTGGAATTAAGCATGTTGGCTAGTTTTAATAAGTCAGTGATGCAGTTTGTTTGATACAAAAAATAGCCTTTATTGATTTTTTTATTTGTAGACCAAGAAAATGAGAAAGTTGATCAATTTTTTTCAAATTAAATTGGATTTTGAGAGATGAATTTGGATTATTTATAGTAGATGCATTATTTCCAATTATCAAGGTATCATCAACATCTATAAGAAGAAAAATTTGTGTGCTCATGTTGATAAATGAGTAAAGAAGGGTCAACTTTGCTTAATTGAAATTTTTTATTGAGAAGAAAGTTCAAAAATGTGGAGTTCCATGCCTTGGTGCTTGTTTTAGTCCTTACATATCTTTTTGCTACTTACATACATAATGAGGATATTGATTATCAATGAATCCTGGGGTTGTTACATATATATAGTGTCATCAAGTTTCTCGTGCACAAAAGCATTAGATACGTCATGTTGGTGGATTTCCAATTTTTAGTAATGGCTAATATTATTAGCATGCTAATTGTGGAGAACTTGGCGACATGACTAAATGTTTCATGATAATTGATGCATTGTTGTTGCTTAAAACCTTGGGCTATGAGGTGAGCTTTATAGTGCACAATAGATCTGTTGGTGTGATATTTAACATGAAAAGTCTATTTGGAGCTTAAAATGGTTTGATTGGTAGGTGGAGGAACAAGAGTTCAAGTAGCTTATTGTTGAAGAGTCATGAATTCTTCCAACATAGCAGTTATCTTCAGGAACAAGAGTCCAAATGCTTGCTTGAAAGTAATGGGGGTATCTAATGGATGTTGATGTAAGCGATTGAAAATTTTTGTGGGCTTTAAGTTATCTATTTTGGAACAAGTAATCATGGGAAGAGTAATGAGAGGAGCTGTTTGAATGGAATGAGGTGGGCAGGTTATATGAGAAGGTGGAGAAGGAGAGTTGGTTGGTTGAGGTGAGAAGGGGAGAATAATATGATTATTTGGTGGGGCTTCTGGGAGATGATGAGGAGAGGGTGAGTTAGAGAATTGTGTGTTCAAAGTAGGTATTAATAGAGATGAGGGTGGCTGAGTTAGAGAGGAGTCATGTTGAGTTGTGAGAGAGGAAAGATCTTGATAGAGAAATTAGTTTTCTATGAATTTGACATGGTGAGAGACAATACTTTGTTGCTTATCCTTTATATTTTGTGCTATGACCTAAGAAAATGCATAGAGGAGCTTTGACTGTAAATTTATGAGTGTGAGATGGAAGACACCAAGGAAAATAGACACCGCTCAATATTGTAGATATTGATATTTAGGTAGTCGCTTGAATAGAAGTTTAAAGAGATATTTATTAGGTGTGTTGGGGGAAGAAATATGATTAATTAAGTAAATGGATGCATCACTGATAACCTTTTAGAATTGCAAATGTTATTTGATATGATTTAATAATGTTCTAGCAGTTTCTATAATATGTGTGATTTTTCTTTTCACTGTCATTCTGCTCAGGTGTGTATGGGCAACTGCTTTGGTGTTGGACACATATTAATTATATGTTTAAAGATAAGTGGTTGTATATTCGTTGCCCCCATCTAATCTTAAATATTTAATATTTATATTAAATTGATTGCATAATTGTTGGGCGAGGAAATGAAGCAGGAAGAAACTTTTGATTTAAAAAGTAATGAAAAAAACTGACAATAACGAGAAAAAATATCTATAAAGGTAACATAGTACTTGTAACCATTAATAGAGGGGAGAGCAAACACACCCCAAAAGGTTATATTTAGTAGTACTAGAAAAAAACTACTTTTTGTGATTTTTATTTTGGTAGCATTGAGTACAAGCATTGGTAGAAATAGATTTTTTAAGTTGTGGATGCATATGAGAGATATATTATATAATTTTGGCATGAGAATGCCCCAGCCTATTGTGTTAAAGGAAGGTTTTCTTGAGTGATGTTAAAGCAATAACTAGATACAACCCGTTATATGCTGGTCCATGTAGAAGAGTTTTGTGAGTAAGATGATCCTGTGTAGTGAAACAATTTGTATAAAAATTAATTGAACAATTGTTCTTCTGAGCAAATTAATGAATATAAATTAAATTGTGAGAAATGTGAGGGGCACGAAAAAAGGGGAAAGGATAAGCTTATGGTTTAGTGTGTGTAATAACCTTGCACATATATGAGAAATGTTTGGTGTTTCACCATTTCCTATTGCAATCTTGTCTTTTATTTTATAGGGTGTTGGGTTTTAAAGATTTTCACTATGGAGTAAGGTGAGTCGTATATCCTGAGTCAAGAACCAATTTTTGGTCCTTGTGGCATATTTGACAAGTAAATATGAATTATTTATTTATTTATTTATTTTGGTGTTGTTGATGGTCAATTTTGATTTCTTTTAGTTGAAAGAAGTTTTCCATTGGGGTCTTGGGTTGTAGTTTTTGGTCTTGTAATGAAGAAAAGCT
>NEWO01000005.1:2357969-2377523 GCA_003013225.1 Phalaenopsis aphrodite
GGGGGGGGATTCTTGAGGCTCTGAGTAGTGAGGTTGCTTTCTTCACTATGCAGTAGGGAATAAAATTCATCCAAGAGAGGGGTTGCAATTGTGTACAAGTTGCAGTTTTGAATCCTTGATAATTAAAAAGTAGATCATTGATAGTGTATAAAATAATGTCTTCTTTATCGATGTTGGGTCCTACTAGTGCAATGTTGTCAACCATTGTCTTGATAGTTGTGAGGTATTATGTCATATTGTATGTTCTCGTTGTGATATTATGTAGCTCATATTTGAGTTACATAACTCGAGACCTATTTATTGTCTGAAAACTTCGTATGATTCTTTAACTCCGAGTATATTTCCAGAGAACTTGGGTATGATTCTTTAACTTCGAGTATCTCTTCTGCAATTCTTCTTCGCTCATTGTCGTCTGAAAGAGATACAGTTATTACAAACTTTTCTTAAAAAATACTTGAGATATAATGTATTTTCTTAAATAGTAATATTCGCTTCAGCAAACATTACTTTATATTGCACTTATCTTCACGTGGCATTTAAAGGAGCATTTATAAACGATTAAGCTCCCTCAAACAAACCCTTCATGGCTGCAAAAGCTCTCTTCAAAATTTATTTGGTTTTAAATGATGAAAAATATTTTTAAGAACTAAAAATTTTACAATAGCAATTTATATTTTATTCAATTATAGTTGATTTTGATAATAAATGTCAACTCACCCAAATTTATAATGTGGAAGTGAAGAGAGAAGAAAGCAGTGGCCAATTTGATATTGAGTTATTAGTATACAGCCGAAAACCTTGATGCTTGGCTCAAGAGTAAAAGTTAGACCACTCGCCAAGCCAACTAGACAAGTTAACTAAATAAGTTTGACTAATTAACTTGAACATTAAGTGATACCGGATAGCTTACCAATGGTGATCGACAAACAGATAATTGTCCGAGGCAGCTCGAAAACTCTCCCAAGATGATTAGCTCACTCCATGACTGAAAGGCAGCCAAACTCTTCTCATGGCAGGGTTAATTAACAAGAGCATTGCTGAAAGCTAAATCCTCAGAGATGCAGTCTTAGGAGGTGTTTGGCTGCAACCTAAATTTAGGTTATATAAGATTTATCAAATCCCATATTCTCTATGACGGAGGCGTGTTCGCGAGCAGCGGCAAAAGAAATTCTCGCCTCATAATTGGATTTAGTAAATCCGAATTTACTAGGGCTGTCAAAAAAGCTCGTTGTTCGCGAACAGTTCGTGTTTGGTTCGTCAATGAGTTTGTGTTCGATTTGTTTGATAAGTAGACGAGACGAACATGAACAAATTTTTTTCGTTCGGTTAGTTAAATGAACCAAACACGAACAGTGATGCGTTCGTTCGTGTTCGAATCGTTATTGTTCGAAATATAAAATAATTTAAAATAATTATATATAAAAATTTATGATATTCAAAAAATTAAATTTTATAAATTATAATATATAGTAAAATAATAATAATAGTATATTAATATACTATATTAGTAATATGCTGATATATATATAATATATTTATATAATATAAGTTATATAATTAATTTATATATATTAATATTAGGGATGTCAAACTGGCTTGTTGTTCGCGAACAGCTCGTGTTCGACTCGTTCGTTAAGAAACGAACACGAACAATAACTTCACAAACAATTTCAAACACGAGCTTATTTCAAACAAACTAAATTTCAAACGAACCAAACACGAACACAAGCTCTGTTCATTCATGTTCGATTCGTTTACACCCCTAGAATTTACCTTGTAAAAAGAGAGAACACAAGAAGAAAAGAAGGAACACGAAAAAAATCGATCTAACCGAGCATGGGATTTAATTTTAGATTTTTTTTTTAATGTTTTGCTGGATTTAGGTAAAATTCATGATTAAATCCTATTAAGTCAATGCTACCAAAGACTACGTTAAGAAAGGCATTTAATAAGGATTGACCATCCAAGCAAGGCATTACAAATGGAAAGATCTTAAATCCCTCAAAATTTGTATGCATATAATAGTTGATTTGTAACGTCTAAACAAATCAATTTATAAATAAAAAGATCTTAATAAAATAAGGGAGATCTGTGGATTTTGGAAAAGCCTTTTTCTCTCGTTTTCTTCCTATTGTTTGCACTCTCATCACTCTTGAACTATGTATTCGGATGTGTGAATCCAAGAACAAATTTGGATCTAAGAATTTAAAAAATTATTTCATTTTCATATTTAATAAAAGGTTTGCAAATTAAATTAAGGGACTATTTAATTGAATTTTGTTTTTACCTAAACTTTAATAAATTAGGCGGCCGTTTGAAATCATTTTTATTTTTCATTTTTCAGCTTTTTAATTAAAATTAAATATATTTATTATCATAAAAATATGCTGGTTAAATTTTTATTAAATATGAAGTAACTTGATTTATGGCGTAATGATGGTGCTCAAAGTCGATCAATATTGGAGAGAGAGATGGTGGTGGCAGACAGCAAGAGGGTGAATGAGAATGCCATTGAGATTCCCCAAACAAGTAGAATATAGGAAGGAGAAATGAAAAGAGAAAACATCACATTAACATCTGTAATATAAATTAGGGTCCAAACAAATGCAAAATTATTCTGTCTAGACACCGCACTTCCGAACAATCAATCACAAGCGACCACATCATCATACATGTCAGCGGTGAGCGATGTGACCTTCGGTGGTTGGCCGTTGAGACAAGCGGATGTCTGGACAAAATATTTTTTACAAACAAATAGAGGGTTGCAATTGCATATATGATTATAATAATGTATTTTATCTGAGCTTGTGGTCGAGATTACAACAAATTTACTCCCTCATTAATAAAAGTTAAATATATGTAGAATTGTGAATTTAGCTCCTAGGTCGTTAATTGTTCGAAATTTTTTTCGGATTTTAGATTGAATCGAGACCTGATCGAAATAAACAAGCCAAATCAAGGTACGATAAAAAATTTTAGATCTAATTTTTTTTCGAGCCCAACACCTCTTGACTTGAGATTGGATGGTTAGGTCAAGTGGTGTTGGTCATGTCAAGTGGTGTTGGAAAGTGGCAACTAAGAGAAGAGATGACGATGAGAGGAAAGAGAACAAAAATGGAGACGAAGAATTCAAAATTCAATTTTAACATTCACACGTGGGAAAGTTGCCCTTCCACGTGGCAACTTTGCCTTACCACGTGCCTTTTTTTATTATTAAGAACAGAGCCACCACAGCCGTAAGTTGTTAAGATTTGAATTTCTTAAAGCTATTGCAATCATAAAAGAGAGTTGTGAATTATTACTAGTGCCGTTCTAAGAGATGGCTTTCTTAAGAATTGTATCACAACATTAAAATTTTGAAATATAAGAAAACATTATATATATAGATATCTTCTGGTATAAAAAATATTGAGAGGATGCAGTCAAGTTTAGTATTAAACGCATTTAATTTGCTTTTAGAATTTAAAAAAAAATTGGAATTATTGATAAATTTGAATGTCTCATCCTAACTTCTAGACTAATGAGAGAAAATAATCATGTCAAATGTTAGACACATTGAATTTAGCATTAAAAAATATTAGTTTTCACGGTCTTATGCATTTTTCTTCATAAAAACTCATTAGTATTTACTATTTTATATTAAAATATTTTCTAACATGCAACTAACTTTTGCAAATATAAGAATTAGGTTCAAATACATCACTTAATGCCAACACTAAATAATAGTGTCTCCTTTCATGATTAACCCACATACAGTACTAAGCAGTTTGTTTTGGTCAAATGATTATTTTCTATATATATGGAATGTAGCAATAATACGAGCATGAAAATACTTATTATATCATGATGATATGGGGATTCAATCTAATTTAATGATGTATTTTTCACTTTGTAAAAAAAAAAATACTAAACTTTTTCTTACAATATAATGAAAATATATGCCAAATAAATGTTTCAAATGATTGTTATTGTCTAAATGGTCATGCATTGAACTATATTAAATAGAATTAGATAACAAAGGTTATTAAAATTCAAAATGTTGAAGTAAGCCGAAGAAAAGAATCTTAGAATAAATCATCATTGGTACACTAACACTAACATAACACCATTATTAATATCTACTCATAATCAATCATGATGTCTCTATTAGCTAAAAAAGAAATACTTAGGATAGGTTGAAAGTTGTGATATCAAGTAGCGAGAAGAACTCCAATTATATCTTTCTTTATATTATGAGAAAAGTATTAAACTTACTTATAAGATCAACATAATAATTCATTGATTACTGGCTAATATTGCTATCTAAAATTGCATCATCAATCTAAAATGCTTTAATTTTCCACGCTTTAAATACCAAAAGAATTTAAATTAAAATTAAAATTATTATTTTTGATTTTTTTTATAGCAATTTGTGTAATATAAAAATGAAAATTTTATTCAATTCTTTTTTTAATATCACACAAATGTATTTAATTTGATTTATATTACAAGAAATTCTATTTATGTGATCTTATGCCCTTGTTCCTATACATATACTTTGTAAACCCTAATTTTTATATATGAGAAAAAGCATTTTATATTATTTGTTTCCTTTTTTTTTTGTATTTATTTGACCTATTTTTCAAGATACTCAAGCCCTATTTGATTTAATGCATTGTTTCTATTAATATTTGCAAAATCTGTCTCACGAAGGAGAAAAATTTGTGTACGTAAGAAGTTTGCAGAGCTGCGTACATCAAATATAAATGAAAAGATATATTTATATTTGAAAAATTATAATCTTTAGATAGTATAAATATTAAAAAATAAAATTTAAATTTCAGATAAATCACAGTAAAATTGGCGATATGGAGGTATTCATTAAAATGCCCAAAATTTTATATCTTCCTTTCCGAAGTTCTGAAAGAATATTATAAAAAATTCAAATGCTTACAATACTTAACATCGCCGTCTGTGGGAATCGAACCCACGACCACATGGTTAAAAGCCATGCGCTCTGCCAGCTGAGCTAAGACGGCAGCTTGTGTTGTGTTGTAATTAAAAGTTTTTTAAACTATGTATGAAACATGCTTCATTTCTCAACATTTAAATTCAAATTAAGATCGTTTTGAACATGTACAACTCATCCTATTTAAACATTTATTTGACCAAAACTAAAAACATTTCATCATATTGATCGCTATTTATCATATACGATATTTTGAAGGCATCCCATACTCTAATGAAATGGAAATCATTGAATACTTTGGAGGGCCCATTAAACTTATAGAAAATAACTCGGTAACCATTATATTTTCTTTTAAATTATACTCAAAACGATAAACGAATCATAAAAAAGCAAGATTAAATTTGTAAATTATTTGAACGACACAGAGAAATTAGTAGCCAATTTTATGTGTTCGTATAAAGAAGTTTTAAGGGCTACGCAATGCCATTTTTTTACTGTTTAAACGTTGTAGATTGTCGCATATATGATGCTTCGGCCCAGCCCATCCGATAAAGGCTCATGGGGCACGGACCAATAAAGAGTCGGGAGTTCCCGTTCCAGTTCTAACTCCATTGCTCCCATATCAAACTGTTTGCCAGGTAACACTTGGGTAATGATAATTTTAATTTATTTTATTGATGCTTCGGAAGTCAAATAATTTTTGTGACATCTTACATACATACCAACCAATTATATAGTATTTACATATCCACATAAATTTTAATTTTAATATTTAAACCACCAAAAAAAATTTTTATCACATAAAAAATACCACTATTTTAACTGTTAAAATGTGAAATACACATTTTCAAACAAGAGTAAGGTGACATGTATGTAAAACTTAGAATATATGTGTTAGATATGTAAATACATAAGAATTATTTTATTTGTTTTGTTGTAAATACAATATATCTTATCGAAAATAATAATTTTAAATTTCATAAAAAATACCACTATTTTACTTTAGAAATCATCTTCATCATCTAAATGTCAGCCCTCCCTGTATTTCAAGAGAATCTTAGATTATTTGCTCACAAAATCTTTGTGAAGTCAAGATTTTGCCGGCCTTTTGTATTTTATTTGGCTCAATTCAAAAAAACCATGTCACATGATCTCTAATATTGTCAGTTTTCTGGTCTGTCTTGTCAACTCTTCAGATCAGCTGTTCATATTTCTTGTTGCCCTAAGCATATGACTAACAAAATCACTATTTTCATGCATAGTTGCTTGAATTTCAGCTAAGATATCATCTTTGAGGTTTATTATGGGTTTTTTCTTTGTTTTACTCTTTAGGAAATTAATTTTCTTCCTTGCATTTAAAAAAAAAAATCATCCAATGTATAATTGCATTTTATAATAGATTTGCTAGAGACATATAGTACATATTGTTGGATTTTATTAAACAATAATTATAAGACTAAAAATAAGTTTATATAATTTAGGACTTTTTGCCACTTTTTTTTTTATTTTTAAAGTTTTTTATTTTATTTAAAAAACAAGTTTGTTTAGTATATTTTTCGCACCTTTTTTTTCCTTTTATTTTAAAAAAAAATTAGTCTTTGTTTAAAAATATTATAAACATCTAAAAGTTATTTTGAGTGTTTTTAAAAACAAATAAATATATTATAACATACAAATATGTTTTATTTCAAGTATAATGACATACAAAATAAAATAAAATAATAAAAATAAATAACAGATCAAAAGTGATCCCGATCCTCCTCTTACTTTCCAAATAGTAGTTCTATAATAATCTTTATAAAAATTTATGGCAACCCTAAATAAATCCTATGTTACTAAATGTTGGTGTATTCTTAACTTGTCTTATTTACTAATCTTTCAATTATGGAATAGCTCATCTTCACCTCATAATAGGATGCCTTTCTTGTCAACTAATAACTATTTAAACTAATTCTTACGAAACAAGGTCTCTTCTTGATACTATGAACAAACACAAAAATGTTCATCGCCAAGATTTAAAGCCTTGAATAAATCATTTATCAATGCTAGTCAAGCATATGCATCATGAATCATCTGGAAAAAGCCATATATGTGAAATATAATGCCCAAAATATATCTAATGTAAATACTTCATATAATAGTAACCCTAATAATTTCAATTTAACATGTATAGTTAGAAAAATGAGATGAATGTAAAATGCAATAGAGAAGAAATATGATTTGTAACTTTATCATTTTTTTTAAATTATTTTTTGAGTAAAATAAAATTATTTTCTTGAAATATACCATCTACTGTTAAACTAACAAATTTCAACATTTAGAGATTGTATCACATGTATCATCTTTAGCCACTACATATCGCAATTATGAAGGATATATGTACTTTCAACAATAAACACATTAGAGTTTCCATATCAATTCTTACATGTTTTTGCTTCAAATTAGGCATTTGATGTACTTCATCCAGATATGATGTCATTTTAGTCATGTTTAAGCAAAGCCAATTAATCATGCAACTACGAACATAACATTTAATGTATATCTCAATACCTTTATTCTACCTCAAATCAATACGTGGATAAGGTATATTATACATGATGGATCATATTCAAAAAGGAAAAAAAAATCTATTATTGGGTATTGCATTTCTTAGAAGATTAATCAATTCCTTGCATGGCGAACAAGAAATAAATTATTATTTCGAAGAAATTTGCAAAAGAATATTGGGTTTCGGTTATCATTGCAAGTGAGCTGATCTAGCTCAATCAAATATCATGGGACTTAGATATTCAACTAATTCCTCTTATACTACTATTTGTTGTATTCAAGCTGTCATTTATACTGCTAGTGGCTCCATTTCTTACAAACACCCCAAATATGTTGAGATCGATTACCACTTCATTCAAAACAAAGTTATTAACGACTTAGTCAAACTCATGTCTCAACTTAAAACTAAAATGCTTATTAAACTACTAACCCTCATTCCATTATCTTCATTTTTTTCCAAGATAGGAATTTTGAACATCTATTGATCAATCACTTCTTATTAATCGGTTATCCTTGCCTTACCTAACTAATAAGTGTACATACATTATACTTTCATGTTATCAATCATTTGCCCATATTTTCATAACATCCAACTTGTAATAGTAAGAGGGGAAACAATTTAATTTTTTTTCCCATTACTTTCACTCCCCATAATTATAATACTATTATTTGGGAATTTTAAGTTACTAAAGATTTTTTATTTAATTGTTTCATAAAATTTATGATATTAAATATATTTATTTATATTATTAAATTATTTAAATTTTATGTAGAGAGATTTATCATATAATGTTCAAATTTATTTTTTTATGCCTTATATATCTAGCCATGAATATTTAAGTACTAAACAAAAATATTATAGTTAGT
This sequence comes from Phalaenopsis aphrodite, assembly GCA_003013225.1. NCBI lineage: Eukaryota > Viridiplantae > Streptophyta > Magnoliopsida > Asparagales > Orchidaceae > Phalaenopsis > Phalaenopsis aphrodite. The sequence goes on from NEWO01000005.1 coordinate 2,366,332, forward strand.
TTAGCAATCTTAGATATTTCTAATAGTTGCTTCACAAAAACTTTGAATTTTTTAAACTAATTGAAGTGAGAATTAATTATCAGATAAAATTTTGACAGAGGAAAAATTTAATCCATATCATGATCTTATCTAATATATTTAATTAACAACTCAACTAAAGACCAAATTATAATTAACCAATAAAGAAATGTATATACTTCTATTCCTCGAGTTCTTTATAATTTCATAATTTAGATAAATCATTACACTATCAATAACTTTTGCTCATTGCACTCAGTTCAAAAATCATCAAATTTACTTCAATAGTAGTGTTTAGCTTGACCTCCACTAACATATGTTAAAAATATTTATGTTGTTCGTCATGTTACCTACAATTATTTTTTGTGGGCATCATGCTATATAATAACAACATGGATGACTTTCTAGTAGATTCATATTAATAGTGATTGTGTAAGCTTTCATGCCCTTGTTCTCGTCACAACATATGTTAATAAAATTAACATTCATTGTGATATGTTGAGGAGAAGTTAATATTCAACTTTTTTGACTGGCTATAGCCCATGTACCAATGCTAGCAAAAATATATGTCCAACTTTTTACCAACTACTTACTTTAAGCATCCACTTTCTTGGACGCTTAATTGTCCTTTATAAGAACAACCAAGCCAACAATATTTCAATGACAACTATTCTGTTATTGAAGCCTATCAATTTTAGTATATGTCCAACTTCTTACCAACTACTTACTTTAAGCATCCACTTTCTTGGACGCTTAATTGTCCTTTATAAGAAGAACAACCAAGCCAACAACATTTTAATGACAACTATTCTTTTATTGAAGCCTATCAATTTTAGTATTAATGTTTTCCGATCAATGTTAACAAAGGATAAAATCTATTTAATCTCTATCAATATACACTATATTTTACTTTGATAATACATATTTACTCAAAATAATGGGCGAACCAAACACTTCATCTATAGTACACATCCATTGACATCATCATCCAACATTTGCAATCAAAGACATTCTTCTCCTAGAGTTTTCATTGCTTCACACCTATATTAGATGTACACTAATGTCTCCTTAAATCTAGTCATCACTCTTTCATCAAAGAAAACTATCTATCAACGATTTCACTTAATTTCTTAAATAAATAATGCTCTATCTCATCATTTTATTTCTCCCACCTTTCATCAACATGTCCACATTCTACCAATACATTCGAAGATTATCTCCTACAAAATATATTATGTTACATTGTTGTCTTCTCTAATTATTAGAAAATGCAAATTTTTGTAACCCAAAATAAAGATTAATCAATCTATTATTTTTAATAAACATCCATTTTTTTCTCATCTTTTGGTTCTGTGCATGTGGCGAGGGATTTTCATGTAAGCCAAGACATAATTTTGCATTTCTATCACTCTAAAGTTCGCTGCACCATAATAAATTTAATCTTAGTGCATGCATAACTAGATAATGCTTAGATTAAGTCAAATTAGTTAAATTAAGCTATGCTCTTAAGTAGATTCAAATTATTTGTTTTGTAAAATAATATCAAAGATCGTACAATAATGAAGCCTAATATGTAGGGGTTAAAATTATAAATTTCAAAAAAAAAAAAAACCTATATTTAAATACAAAGTATACTATTTGATAAAATGTAAGATAACCAATGAAATTTCTAAACTCAAATATAATATTTTATATTTGAAAATTTTTGACAAAACATTATATTTAAACTCCTTGACATCATTAACTAAGAATTAGATTGACTTTAATTAAAATATAAATAAATTTAAATAGTATAACACCACTCATATCACATTATATTGAAAAAATTGGCTTTGACCAAGAAGGCAAGCCTTCGTAATTATTTTAAATTCATCACCAAACAAAATGATTTGCAAATTTGCCCGTTGCTTGCAGGACATTGTTTATTTTCATAAATATAATGAAGGCTTATCGGAGCATATTTTGGGCAGGTTGTGGTCCCCCTTCTGCGGAAATAATTGCATGTCTTTATATGCGTAGTTGTCAAAGGAATTAATGGTACAACTTTTTCTCATCAAACGCTATTGGATGGTTGGGCCACTCATTGACATAGGACTCAAAGTTGGAGACTAAGGATTTTTGTAAAATAAGATTTAATAAATTTTGTAAATCCTGATTTATCAAATTTAAATGTGCTAAATCTAGAAAAATCTTTGATATCATATGTTTGTAATGTTTCACCATCGTATCTCTTGCTTCTGTGCTACGAGAGAAGCGACAGGATCTTTCCTCTTGAATCTGTTCAATCCACCTATCGATTGAAGTTAGAAACGTCGGATTTAACTTTTTACATTTGGTTCATTTTTCATTAAATCTAATGTAAATACTATTAAAAATGTGCTTCCAAACGTCCCCTTGAAATATAAAGCCTATTTGTTATGTAAACAACCATAAGAAAACAAATGAAGCATAGCTTTGAAGGATTGAGCTCAAGGAATACTTAATTGAGGGTCAAAAGTTCATGTTTGAATTACGAGTTTATAAATAATGAGATGAAACCAATAAAATGAATAGGAGCTGCGATATTGATTTATCATTCATTATGTCATATGATTTTTATTTTTATTTTTAAAATCTAATATTATATCAAAATGATACCAATTTTGGGTCAAAATGATACTATTCAATAAGTATTAATTAAGATGTTTGTTCGATTTAAATATTAGTACACATATAACTTTTTTATTTAATTTTTGAATCAAAGTTATAAATATGGTATGCATTGATAGATCACAAGGAAATTCATTCAATCATGCATGCATTGAAATGAAAAATTGAAATTAAATTTAGAAATAGTCAATTTTTAAATAATCAAGCATAACATCTGGATGAGTGAACCAAAATCATTAAGCATAACAACTCGTTGAGATGAACCCAACTTAATGCAAGGAAGACAATATATTTGATGGACATGCTTGATTTTTTTTTTTAATTTATTAAAGATATTATCTTAATATAAATCGGTCATCATGACCTAATCCAATAAAACAGTCCAATTATATGAATATAGGCAAGCCCTAATCTGTCAAAGACCCTTTTGACTTCTATAACAAGTCGACCACCTAATCCAAACTTGTACAAGACAAATAACAAGTTGTATTTCTTAAGCCTGCTTACACGCATGTTGCTAACCATGTAATTTCTTTCTATATTCATTATAATTATCGATCCTAAACATATAAATAGTGGATCATGAGAAGAATGAAGAGTTGATTCTTTTTCAATTCTTTTTCTCGTCCACTCTACTATTTTTAATATCTTGAGTAAAAGGACTTATGTGCCCCTCTGAAGGAAGACGGCTCGTTTCTTATAAGACTTTTCTTGATTCAGGGCCAGTTTGGGGCAGCTTATTTGGTGCGGTGGCGTTTTGAAAACGTGTCTTGTTTGTTTGGGTAAACTGCGTTTTGGCTGCTAATGCGTTCTCAAAATGCTGAAAACAACGTTTTCACAGCGCACCTAGGCAACTTTCTCGCTGCAGTCTGGCTTTTCCAAAAAAAAAAATAAAAGATTGTAGTAGTCATCACACCTAGCTTATCACAAGATTATTTTTAATCAACTTATCAGCAAACTATTCAATAAGCTACAGCTGCCCCAAACAAACCCTCAGCCTTCAACTCATTTGCATTTAACAGGATACATATTAATATATATATATATATATATATATATATATATATATATATATATATATATATATATATATATATATATATATATATATATATATATATATATTACTTGTAGCTATTTTATCTTTCTACGCTTTACTTGTATTTACTTGTTCGACCTTTTAAAGGTTTATATAATCCGACTCTACGTAATTCTTAAGGAAATAATAAGAATCATATTTCATCTGATTGTTATCCTTTCTTCTCATATAATAATAAATTTGTTCTCTTTTATTTTCTCTCTCTTTTTTTTTTTGCATAAACAAGATTTAGGTGTCACCCACATATTCTTATAAATTTAACATAAATCAAGTTAACAACTTGTTTATAATTCCACCGATTCAAATGTCTAATTTGATTTGATTTTTACAATATTGCTCGAAAATGCCTCAAAAAACCGCCACCTGCCTGCAACGTATTCAGCTGTGAAGTCAAGCTAGACTCCGTGAATGAAGAAATGTAAACGATGCTCAATAAATTATTTCTGAGCACATTTACCTGCAACATTGAGGTTGAGGGTATAAGTTTCTGCCGCAGGCTCTTCTTTACCTAAGAACAAAAAAAAAAAAAAAAAAATCTCTTTCTAATGTCCTCTATCATAACATAAACTAATGATTACCACAACCTCCAACTACAATTAATAATAATAATAATAATAATAATAATAATAATAAAATTATAGACCGATAAGTGATAACTTTCATCTAACGAAAAATTCCTACTCCCATGACACAATCAAAACTATTAAAACCTTTTGTTTGAACTAGTTGAAAGCAATGAAGAGCCCTATTCATTTGACTTTCAATTGATATATACTATAATAAAGAGTTTGATGTGGAAGCAAATTAAAAAAACGAGGGGATAAGACTTTTCTCATTGTCAATGTCGCAAACCTCCAAAAATGATTTTTATTTTTTACTCTTATAAAATTGTTTTAATTATTATTTTCCGAATAGTTATATGACATATGAGACAAAAAAAAAAGTTGCTTATATAATAGTATTAGTTGTAAGAATTGAGAGGGAATAATGTGGTGTTTGGCTGCCAGCGGGGTTTAAATTAGTGACATTTAGTAAATCTAAATTTAATTATTTTGATCCTCTTCCTGTTTTAGTAAATCCAAATTTAAATTGAATTGAAGTTAAAATTCGAGACCTTAGACGTGAAAATTTATAAATTTATGAAGCTCGACCATTATTTCATAAATCCAAAAATAAAACTTAGTTGCCAAACGCCCCTAAGTTTATTGTTTTTGAGTTTGCCTTCGTTCTTTTAAGATGATGTTTGGTAGCATTATAGTAAAAAGATTTAGCGATGAATTTACTTTTTTTTTTAACTAAAGAGCACAGGTTCTCATTTTATTTCATAAAAAATAATACAAAATCCGAGAAAGAGTTTCCGCACACACACACTACAAATCCAAAAGAAAACGAAAAAGGGTCATATTTCCAAAAAATTAAGGAAAAAAAAATACAACTGAACACACCCACAAAACATACCCTAAACTAGACATCCAACATTACTAAACGATTAAGTTCATGAGGTAAAATATTAGAAACAAAGGGAGCACTCAGAAACGATCCTCGCTTAGCAGCCCAATCAACAACCGCATTTCCATCTCTCTTAGTATGAGACAAATAGATTTTAAGAACTTTAGCCATGGATTTAATCTTCTTAACCTGCACAGATCTGTAAACTTTCCAAAAAGTAATAGAATCCATTTCCAAAATAATGTTATTTCATCTCATATTTCTTGCAAGCATCAAAGAAAAAACAATAGCATCAACCTCAGCCACAATCGAAGAAAAAACGATAGCATCAACCTCAGCCACAATCGAAGAAACAGGTAAAGCAAGGGCAGCAAACCAATATAAAACTGTACTATTCCAGTCCCTACAAACTCCGCCAACTCCCGCACAGTTCATTTTCTAACTGCCATCAGAATTAATTTGAAGGAAATGAGCAAAAGGTTTGATTCACCTTTTATTGCAATAAAAACTAGCAACATTGTTAAAGAAAATAGAAAGATTAATAGCTACAGAAATCATATATCTATTAGTATTCTCTTTTAAATTATTCATAGAAAGACTTTTATAAATATAGGAACAGATCATCGTAAAAGTCTTCATGAATGTAAAAACCTCACCATTATGCTTAACAAAGTTCCTAGAAACCCAAATAAACCAAAGCAAAATAGAAGGAATGGTTAATTAAGAAATCGTGCCTTTTACTTTTCCAATCCTTAAATATTTCAGTAATGGTATTATAACCATTATAAACATCCATTCTACCACTGAGTTCAAAATACTTTTTCAAAATTTATTAGCAAAACAACAAAAAATAAAAAGACGCGTGATAATTTTCTGATCATTATTGCAAAGATAACACTTAGAGGTCAATCGTAAGCCCATAAATTGGAGGTTATTATCAACAAGGAGAATCTCATGAAAGTCCCTCCAAATAAAAAAGGATATAGAGGGCTTCACCCATTTATTCTAGTTCCAGGAAAGATCCAAGCCCTGAAAATTTTGATCCATTCTAGCAAAAGTTTTGGTAATAGAATCACCAATCATACAATTAACCTTAAAAATGTCTTTCATATCAGCACTAATGAGTATATGAGAAATTAAAAGAAACATCATTATAATGTATCATATTAAACAACTTCGGTAAATTCCAATTGTTATCACCCCAAAAACCCTTAACCTTAATATTAATATCTTGAGGTCCCCCATAGAAGTCCCCAAGAGCACCATTCCAAAGCCAATCATCATATCAAAAATCAACATCCCCTTTACCAACCTCCTAAAACAAAAAATTTTCTACTTGGGGACCAACCTTAAGCATCTCCTTCGAAATAAAAGAACTAGAAGTAGAGGAAGAAATAGAAAGAGTGTGAGAATTAGAACAATACTTTGCATGAAGCGATGAATGTAATTTAAATCCAATTAAACATAAAAAAAATAAAACAAAATTTATCACTTTGTTGAACAAAATTTTATCGGCATTGTCTCTTTTACAATAAAAATTTAGATTTACTAAATGAGACCGATTTATTGTTTACGAAAATTTGATAAATTCATAATTATAGGAATTTATCAGATATTCAACTCAAATCTAAGCCCAAGTCAAACACTGCTCAACTTTTCGCAAGTAATAAAATTTATTTGGCAGAAAAAGTCAATAATCACACAAAAAAGATCCCTTCCACTCTCAATCCGATTCCCGTTTCCACTTCATCGTCGCACGGACACTTCCTGAATTAGCGACAAGTCAGTCGCCAAGGTTGGCGATCGAGATTCAGAATTGGAAAGCAGAAAGGGTCGAAAGAGCAATTTACAGATAAATAATGGAGTTCACCGCTAACGGCGCTCCTCCTCGTCACAATTTCAAGTGCGCCTAAATCCCAAAACAAAAGGGTTACATCACAGACCAAACAAAGATCAAAGAAGATCTCAGAATGAGGGAACCACGCTGAATCCAGGATCCGCCGCCATGAACGCCGCCGTAGCGGCCGCCGCCGACAAGTAGATCTGGTCAACCTCCGCTTCCATCTCCGTCCGCTTCGCAAACCTCCCCTTAATCCTCGGCCTCGTCTCCGCATACGCCTTCCTCGACGCGTACCGTATCGTCTTCTCAAACCTCCTGTTCTTCCTTTTCTCTCTGTACCTCATCACCCTCGCCTCCCGATCCATCATCGACACCGCCGTCACAGATGACGACCTCCCTCCGCCGCAGGTCGACACGTCAGCCATCGCACACCCCTCGCCGTCCGGCACCACCCCGAATTCCGATGAAGACATCTGCAATCATTATCAACAAAAATCAGAACAGTTCCCTAAAACAGAGCAGATAAAATTAATCCTGCAATCTCGGTAAAAGCTTACGCTGGGACTGATGTTGTAGCCGCTGTAAGCAGGTTTCGATTTAGCAAAATCGAGCATGAAACTCGCAGGAATTCCCGCTCCGGCGGGTACTACGCTGTCCGATTGATACATCCCGGCGTCCACCGACGACGCGTACTCCAGATCAAGAAATGGATTCAGTTCGGAGAAGAAACAGTTAGCAGATTTGGGCATCTCGAGCTGCGCTTCCTTCGGCGGATCTTGAAGGACCCATGACGCGTCGGCTTCGGCATCGCCAGAAAAGAAAGATTCGGGATCGGGATCACCGTCGCCGGCCGCGGCGCTGTCAGCAGAAGGGGAATCGAAGAAGGGGACTATGGGTATGCGGTGGTGGCGACTGGCAAGGGGGTTTGCTGAGTGGATGTCGGCGTCGCAGGAGGAACAGAGAGCGGCGGCGTCGGCCTTGCAGGTGACGGCGGCCGGAGCTTGCTCGCATACCTCGCAGAGGGAGACTCGCTCGTGGCGGGAGGCGAGCTTGTTTGCACTGTGCACTCGCGCGTCGCACGTGCCGCAGAGGAAGGCGGCGTCCGCGCGGCAGAAAAGGATTGCTGAGGCCACGGTTGCGCCTTTGCAGGCATCACAAGAGCGAGCACGAAGACTCCAGAAGGTTCGGGGGCTTTCGGCGCCTGTAAATCCCATCTCTCTCTCTCTCTCTCTCTCTCTCTCTACTTTGCCTTCTTGTTGTAGATGCTGAGAAGATGGAGTATGGAGTTGTTCTGTTCACAGGGATGATAAGGGAGTGGGGGGAGGTTATCCTCTGGAGAGAGGGCGGAGGGGATTGTCAGCGAATGGTTGATTGACAAGTGGATTTATTGTGGCCACAAAGATGATTTCGCCTTTTTAGCAAATTAAAATAAAAAAAATACATGAAGATATCTCTTATTAAAAATAAAAATTTTAATGCAGATATCATTAGAAGATAATACAAAAATTTTTTAATCAATTATAGCTTAATTTGTGGATTATTAATTCAATTATACTACTATATTCGTGAATATCTAATAGTTATTTTTAGATATCTATTAATTTTAATATATTTACTTTTAAATCATCTAATTATATATTTGTATTGAAAGTTTAGGTATGAGATAAGAGAAGAAAGATGTATGTAACAATATTAACTTTGTTATGATATAAAGTAAATCAAAATATCATTAAAGTGAATTTTTCGGAACAAACAGAGCTAGGCAATAGACATATGTTGTTCAATTAAAAATATTAAAGCAGCACACAATTTGGTGAAAATAATAATAATACTATGAATTTAAACTTTAATTATTACATTTATAACATTTAAATCTTTCATATTAGATCAAAAGTATCATTATTATAAATTTTTAATAATTGAAATATATATATTTATACATAAGTAAAATTTTATAGAAATAAAAATTTAAGTTTAGATTATTCAATATTTATATATATATATATATATACATGGTATATATTAAGAAATTATCGCATCGTCCATTACAGATGGGAGCAGATTTTTAGTGAAGAGCATGAGAGGGCACGTGCCCCCACTAAACTTTAATATTTCTTTATATATCATATATTTATATATAGATAAAATAATTTTTAAATATATTTTCCACTAAAATATTTAGTTTTGTGGCCCATTGGAAAAAGAATCCGGTTACCTTTATTGCATACAAAGTAATTTAAAGTTAACCTCTTATTTGTATAGATTATTTGAAATATTTTTCTTTTGTTTTTTAAATTTTATTTTAATATTATAAGTTACTGACAACAAGTCAATGATGGTCAATAGTGTTAGCTAGCACAATGGATTTAACAATGGAAAAAATAATACATCATGACTCTTAATGTATTCAGAGTCAAATGATGGGACCTCATGTGTTAAATGAGCTCCACCATTTTTAAGGTTTGTCAATATCAATGTATTACAGTGAGACCCAATTGACACATGGTGCCTCATTATCAGACTTCGAACTCAAATTACGTTAGGAATCCAATATAATATTTTAGTGGCAACCGCCTCGTATGAGAATTTTTCATTTTTACCCTAAACGATAGTTTAAGAAAAATAATCTCAGTAATTAATCTGTAAATAACAATATTTAAAGTCATCTGAATGTAATTATCCCTTTTTGAGATGCGCAGCATTATTCGTCCACAGTCCCACAAGGATTCGGTTTTTTTTTCTTATGCCGACCGTTATGAGAATGGACGGCGGTGATGAGATGTATGTGGAGATTGACGATGGTGATGGGCTTACAGTCACGCTACAGCGGGAGAAGATTAGTGCAGTTGTCTCACGTGAAAGTGCGGTTTTGGCTGTTTTTGACAAGTGGGAAGAAGACAGCTGGCTTATTCTACTATTAACTTACTTAATTATGCTGCAGCCTCGAGATTTTAAAGTCTGTGTCGGTAAAACGTGTGAAATGACGGTTTAGGCATTCTTTTATAGTATTTTGTCTTTTGAGTGAAACGAGCATTCGGAGCGGGAATTTTAAGGCTATTCATTTTATTTGAAATTTATATATTACAGATTTGAGTATTATGTTGCAGGTAATTATACATCATTTGGCATAAAACTCAGAAATAATTTTAAAAAGTATTTAAATTGTAATTAAAAGAAATTCAAAATTTTGATTCTTGCTCGACGAGATGAAGATAATGATACTTAAATGTTGGAACCTCGTCGGGTTGTCTGATGAAGAGGTCAAAAATATTTTCTTAATTGCATAAAAGTCACTCTCAGACTCTATTAATAAAGTTATGCCTTTTTAACGAAAGGGGGACCAAAGAACAGGACTTGGAGCACGTCAAAGATGCAGAAGCAAAACTTCAATGTCATTTTGAATTGGAAACCCAACAAACGGTTCCCCGCTCCCGCAACCGCCGACCACCATTGACCACTGCTCGTAGGTCATTGTCGGCCGCCCATGCTCGTTGCAATAAATCCTCTTGACAAGTCGTGTTGTAAGATCTAGAGTAAGGAAATGTCGTGCACTGTGTAACTACATGCCTCAAACATGGTGTAACTATGATGCTATCCGAAGATGATATAACAACGCACACCGAGTATGGTGCGACTTCTCACAATAACTATTTACAATCTCTGTACTCAAAACACGATGACCTTATCCAAACTTTTGAAGTTCTCTCCTCACAACACCCCGCTATGATATATGTTGCACAGACACAACATGACATGACATGGACACAAGACATGTAGGTTTTTGAAAATATAGGACACCGACACGTGTCAGACATGCTTTTATAATAAAAATTATTAAAAATAAATGTATATTTTAAATAAATAAAAGAGAAAAGTTAATAACATTAACTTTCTGTCGGCACTATTTTTGGTGTGGGGTTTGCCCGTAAGAAGCTGTCGGTCATCGGAATTGAAATCTCGTTGCCCGCTTCGGAAGGACGTTTAAAAAATTTTAGTTTTGAAAAAGATGAAGTCAAACTGACCCCATAATTTTCATAGTTTGAATGAAAGAGCGCTTTATCTCAAATCATGTATTTATCCTGAAGGATGAACACAAGAATTGAGGGTGAAGCTCGATCAAATAAACTAGAGAAAGTT
>NEWO01000005.1:2384814-2406101 GCA_003013225.1 Phalaenopsis aphrodite
TATATATATATATATATATATATATATATATATATATATATATATATATATATATATATATATATATATATATTCTTAAATTATTCTTGACCTGATATTACTTATTTTGTAGGAAAATTGAATCGATATATTAGTACCGAAATGAAACACATTAAAAAATAAAAAAAAAAAGATTTTTAAATAGATAAAAGGCACAATAAACTATTGCATTCATTATAATGATTTTTTTTATAGTGTTAAAAATATATTTTACTGCCACTTATATTGTTGATAATGATGATACAAAAACTACTAATAGTTATATCTTCATATTTTGTGGTAATTCAAATATATAGTGTAAATTGTTAAGTTATTTAATTAAAATATATGGTGCACCCATCCCTTCCCATAAGACCTATGGAGATTCAAATAGACAGATAGTGCCGATCACACATTTTGTGTGTGTGTATATATATATATATATACATCTATGGTTTTAAGATTAATGCTTGTGCATTTGCGACAATATCATTTGGGTTGGATTGGGATACATTTCAAAATAATTGGATTTGATTTAGAAATAGTGTAATATTAATTTTACTTTATTATACAAATCTTGTACACATCTCAATTAGGAAGTGCATGTGAGATTGAGAGAGAGAGAGAGAGAGAGAGAGAGAGAGAGAGAGAGAGAGAGAGAGAGCAATAGTACGTATTCAAAATGTGTTCTTTATTCATAATATGGACCATATATTTATAGACCTAATTCACAATTTTACAAAAGTACATATTAGTCCCCCTCATGATTAAATTTTCAAGGAACACTTTTGGTAATCACAAAGTTATTTAAATATAATAATGTCGAGGGACTATTTGATCGATGAGAGTTGTTAATCATTTGAAAAGCCTTGGTTCGGTCGTATATGGTCCGAAAGAGCGCTCCCCATCGATAATCCTGAAGGCCGATTACAACTCTATAGGATTTCCTCTTGGCGTCTGTTGTCAATCATTCGAGTAAGCTGCTTCCTTCACTATTACTCATCTGAAACAGATCGTCGAAAGATACATTCAATCGCTCGCATCTCCTTCTTGAGCTGCCCATTTGCTTTGAGATTCGTGTTAACACATTTTTATGTGTACAACTTATTACTTTATAGCAAAATAGAGCACATATATATATATATATATTTTGTTACTAACTATTAATAACCTTTAGCCACATAAAATCAAAATCAAAGTAAAGTAGTCGAGGATGGATGAGGCAGGAGTGCCAAAAATCCATACGAAAAAATTGTGTTTCACTTTTGAGGGGATAATAATGGAGATGTTTTTTATGGAATATTAAAGCTATGTAGGTTATATTTGTAAGTATAGAATTTTAAGCGTTAGATATGTAAAAAGATAAGACATGTGTGATATTTATGTAAATCACCCAAAAGATAACATGATAATATTCATATGATAATAACTTATAATTAATAAACATATAAATTATTAGATTGTAGAATTAAGTTTAAAAGAGAAATATAAGCAAACTGGTAGCAATCAATCCATCGTCGTTCTTCCCATGGATGTGGTTTATTCGTCCAAAAAACTCACCTTTCAAGCTGAGTCTCTGGTTTGACTCAGCAGGGGGCACTCGGTCATCTTTTTGAAATTTAAGATAGAATTCTCTATCTTATGGATGCTTGTTAGTCTATTATTCTAAGAATGGCTAGAGTGATCTAATCATGTAAATCTTTCCATAGCATCTTTGTGAGCGCATCCAACACTATTGAGTTTGGCTCCTTCCTATGGATAAGAAATCACTGATCTAACATCATATTTGACTTTTTTGGCCAAGTCCCAATCATGGAGATTTACTCAAAGCTTATTTCCCTAAAGTCAATCATTCTTGATAAGTTAGTAGGGCTGCAAATCAACCGGCCATTTGACAAGCTACAAGCTATTCGGTAACTCGTATGGATAAGAGCTTGTTCAGGATCATATGATTAACTAATTGAACAAATTTTGAATACTTTTAAAATGCTCGATTATTAAATGAACGGGTTTGAACATTTCATTATTTGATTCATTTATGTTTGCAGATAATATCATTTAAAGCTTCAAAATAAACCTGTTAAGAATTTTGATAAAAAAATTTCAATTAAAGTTCATAAATAAGATCGGTTTAATGCTTTTGAATAAAATCATAGCAAGCTTTATTTAAGCTTGTGAATAAGTTCAATTAAAGCTTAATTTAAAATTTATTTATATTAAATTTGTTTTGTTCTCGTAAATTCATGGCGGTAGAGTGATGGAATAACGTCTTAATGATGTACGAAGATCTGATGCACACACAAATGTAAAAATAAATTGACTGAGTAGAAAACAAAAGTTTTTATGTTGATAACTTAAAAGGAAAAAAAATCATGAGATCTAGCTTGGTTGAAAAAAATTAACTATACAGATGTAAATCACAATACTTTACAGGCATATGAATGGAAAAATTATTGCATATATACACCGCATGCAGAGATGCATACGGTGTCGGATTCTGACTGTAGATCACGGTGATCTACGGACATGATGCAATCAAGATAAAAAAAAATCTAGAAAAGCTTGAGAGGCACGGGCGATTTGACCACTATGAAGGAAAGTTGATGGTAGTGATAATGCTAGAAAATCTGCTACCAATGTCTTCAGTAATCCAAACCAATCGGTGGTGGCTGGAAAGCGAAGACGATTGTTGGCTCAATGGCAATGGATGGGCAGCAATGGTTTGTTTATTGCTATAGCTCGATGATGGTGGTCGAGCAATGATAGTTCAATAATGGTGGTGGCTTGACGGTGTCGGTCATGCAACATTTGTCTGACGGCCACAACAATTCGATGATGGTGACCAAGCAATAGTGGTCGAGCTATGGCAATGGTCGGGCAGTTGGGGTCGGACAAAGAAAGTGACCTAGCAACGGTGGTCTGGTGGCAGTGACAACTGAGCAGCGGTGGTTTGGCAGTGGCAAAGATAGGCATCAATGATCCGGTGACAGCGACAGCTTGACATCGGTGCATGCGCAAAGTTGGTCTTGCAACAGTCGAGCAATGATGGTGTAGTGATGACGGAGACTCAGTGGTGGTGGTGCAAGAGTTTGAAGCTCCTCCATCTCTCTCCTTCAACTCCAAGTTTAGGTTAAAGTCACCCTTTATGAAAAGTGGCACTATATTTACAGACTTTGGGAATGACATCCTTTGTAAATAAGACGTGAATTCAGACGACTGCATCGGATGACCCAGAATGATTCTCCTGATTATGATGTTTATGAATATTTAAATTTCTCAATGATATGACGATTGAGTACTCTTGGGATCATTGAATTTATCTCATAAAGATATTCGATTTGATTATAAACTTATCATATTTGGAATTCATTTGTCCATTTAATCAACAATCCAAAGCTTCCAACCATGCTTAAATATCTTGATTTCAGCTTGATTGGACATGTCTTGGACAAAGTTTAGAGTCTTTGGGTTCATTGTGCTAAGACGCTCAATCTGATTACAAATGTTAAAATTGGAGCCCAGATGATCGTGAATTTATATTTGAAATTATTTCTTGCTCAAAATGCTGAGATTCATGCATGATGAGGAAGTATCAAAAATAAATTAAATTTTAATTTGTAGTACTTAAAACAAGATAAGAACTTATTTGTTTAGTTGTTCATTTATTTTACCCATTTATACTTATCTTATTTGATTATTTCTTTAAAAGCTCATTTATTTTTGTAAGTTCAACCATTAACTTATTTATAAACTTGATAAAGTTTATTTGATTAAAAAATAAATAGCTCAATCATACGACTCCTTTTTTTTTTTTTTTGATAAGTCTTATTTACTTAGAAAATAAATAGCATGATAACACTAATATTAGTTTGCTCCATAAAAGTTATTTGAATATAAATTAAGTAGCTCGATAATTAATTCATTAATGTGCTGGATAATGAATGGACTATCACTATATGAAATGAACAGAAACCAAGCTCAAACAAGAACTATGCTTGAACATAAACACAAAGTTGAATTAGAGCTCGAGCCAGTCTCAAGCTCGAATTTACAAAAAACTCGTGCTTGACCATAGCCCCAAAAGCTCGATTTGAGCTTGAACTCGAACTTTAGAAATAAGCTGAAACTTGAACACTACCTTGCTCAACTCGACTCTATTCATTTGCAGCCATACTACGAAGCATTCATTGTTATGTGTTGTGAGATATGTACTTCCTGGCATAGAAATGAGACGAAAAAGAACACAAGCAAACACAAATCGTTTACGTGGTTCGATCCAACTGGATCTACGTCCACGGGAGGGAATCAATCAAATATTTCACTAAGGCAAAAGAAATGGAGAATACATAGCTTATACATAGAGATGAGCCCTCATCTTCCTTCTACGACCTCCCTCTCAAGCGACACCTTGATACAAGGCCTCAAGATGCTCTCCTCTTCTCTAGCTCTCTAGCTATTCTCTCCTCCTTTGTGGTAGCTTAAGATCTCTCCTCCCTTGCTCTCCTAGGCCCAACCCCTCTCTATTTATAGAAGCAAGAGAGTGGTAGGTGGGAGGTAGGTGGGTGGTAGGTGGCCGGTAGGTGAGCGGTAGGTGAGATGTGGTAGGTGGCGGTGCCATATTACAAAATTGCCCTTTTACCTTAGTTCATTAATTGGGGGTCAAAATAACATTATGCAATCATAACTCGAAAGAATTATTCACTTCAACACAACTCCATAACTTAATAAATCTTTAATCTTCCTTACCATCAACTCGCTCTCAAGCGATATTGTATATTCAAGATCTAGAGTTTATTATTATTATTATTATTATTATTATTATTTGTCGGTGAGTTTCGAGCATAAGACATTTCGATGAGGAGAAAATATACAACTATCGTGCTATCATCTCATTCGTCAGATCTAGAACTTATTGTTGCTCGAACAACTATTATTTAAACTCTTAAAATTAATTAACTCTAAATAAAAAATAATTAGAGAAATAAAATTATACCATTATTTATTATAAATTCAGTTGAATTAGCCCTGCTTCTTCATCGATTGAGATTGATTAAGCTTTTTTACATGTTAAATTACTGAATAAAATAATTTCTGTTGATAAAATATCCTTAAAATCAACATCATTGGATAAGATTTGAAGGCGTAAATTATAGATATATGAATTTGCGAGCTAAAAATAGACGTTCTATTAATAAATATTAAAAATTTATTAAAATTAATTGGATTATTTTATTTCAAGGTTTACATAATAGCAGTTGAAACTCCCAATTGCTTAGGGCTGCATCATTCACGTTTTCCTAATGACGATTGCGATCGCGTCAGCAAATAGATTTTTGCTGCACGCATACAGATATTCAGCACCATCCTTCTAAGCGCAAGCCGTCAACTTTTCCCAGATTAACACGTGTCAAAAATCTATGACAGTTTTATATATATCTAACAGCCGTTTTTGCATAAGATAGAAAATGTTTCGGCTTGTAGTTGGATGCAAGTATTGGGCCGCCAAAAAGCATCTGGTCGTCAAATTGGGATCAGACGGTTAATGAGCCATCTAACTACTTAAGTGGGCCACGTGAAGTTGGGCCCACAGGGAAAAGGACCGTAGAGTGGAAAAGGTAAAGATGGGTCGGCGCCGGGTGGATTCCAGCCTCGTGCAGTTTAATATATTATGATAATTGATAAGAATATGATAGATATCTGCATTCCATTAGGCTTAAAACGGAGGAATGTTTAGATATTTTATGATATATATATATATATATATTATTTAATAAATATGGAAGGCTTAGGGGGTGTTTAGCTGCCTCTTCAATTTAAGTTAAGTTGGATTTATTAAATCTGAAATTTACGCTAAGTTGGAGAAGTTATTGGATTTAAATGGACAAAAGAATTTAACAGAGGAAAAAATATGTTTGGTGGATTTACGTTAAATCTGTCGTAAGTGAAGCTACCAAACACCCCTTAATATCGCGAGTTACTAGTACCAAAACAGTATTAATGAAAAATCGTAATCACGATTGAGTTAATATCCGATCAATTGAGATCATTTTTAAATTTTATTTTCTATTAATATTGGATAAGTTTAAGAACAAATAGTCGAATATTATTATTTTTTATGAAAGAGAATTAAAATATGCATTCAATAAGTCTAATCAAATTAAATCACATCCTTTTATAAAAGTTAGTTTTGATTCAAAAAGAGCACATTTTTCAATATATTTGTTATGTTTTAAGTAATAAGTCTCATTTTGCTTAAAACTAGCAAAAGTTAAATATTATGGTAAGCTCAATTTATTCATCATGCCAAAATTACAATCTAAATGATATTGTTGGCCAAGTTATAATTATTGGAGGACATATGTTTAAAATTCCATGATATTCTATTTTCATATCATATCTCAAGATAATAACTTGTTTTAATAAAAAAAAATATTAATTACAAAAATTATTTCTCATTTATTCTTCATTTTTCCATATGACTGATAAAAAATAGACCTCACATAAGTGGACATCAAAAGTAGTGCAACAACCATTAAAATTGAATATTGTATATTTAACCTTTGCTCTATAGATACCAATCCTTTTCACTAGTCTCTTTTTTCTTTGCTTGCTATGATCATCAGCTTATTGATGATAATGATGAAATAAATAAAGATGACAATCACATATTTTTAAAATTATTTTTTTTAAATACGCATCAGCTCAATTCCAATGTATTCCTTCAAATTAAATCCTCAGATAAATGAACTCACATGAGATGATGAGACCCTTAATTTTCTCTATATATTATTCTATTAATTGGATTAACGCAAACTGATAACTGCCGTTAAATGTGCATGTTTATATATCATGTAATATCAATCTCATTTTATGAAATTAACTTTAATTAGTATATATATATATATATATATATATATATATATATATATATATATATATATATATATATATATATATATATATATATATATATATATANTATATATATATATATATATATATATATATATATATATATATATATATATATATATATATATATTAATAAAAATACAAGAAAGGCCTATACAACCCTGTGCTCCCGGAGGAATTATTGCGTACGGACACTGCATGCATCTCTGCATGCGGTGTTCGATCCTGATCGTAGATCACGGTAATCTAGGGTCATGATTATTTCAGTTTTTTTTTTAAAAAAAAAAAATTTAGGTGCGGCCACCGAAATACATCCTGACCGTAAATCACCTGATTTGCGGTCAGGATCGGACACCGCACGCATCTTGCTTGCGGTGTCCGATCCGTATGGAATAATTTTTCCTGCTTCTGCCACTCTTTATTACATTAGCCATACATTAATTTCCTTATAAAACTCAAGATCACCAGATCCTATTAATTCTTAAATATTAGTGAAAAAAATAACTTTTCAGTCATTTGTTCTGCTCAATCTTCAAACAGCTAATAAATAATTTGTTAATCAAATTAGTCCAATAACATTTTGAACTTCTCAAATCTAAGCATATAGTTGCAAATAATAAACAAGTAAATAAGTAAATAAATACCTGCTTAATGCTTATCAATAAATGAATCTTTTAGAAAAAAAAAAAGAAAAAGATTTTATTCAAAACAAAAAGAAAAAAAATGTACACAATGATTAAATCAACAAGTCAGAAATGGCATGAAATGCCTGCAAATTATTATAAGAAAACCATATAACTGTATTCCATCAAACCTTGAAAATTTATAGCAAGACTATTCTGCATCCTCGACTTTCTTTTGAATTTTTCTTATAATTTATAGATCCAAGCTTCCTCTCCCTTCGATCCATTAATCTGGGCGAGCCTAATCTCTATATCTATTAATTTACTGGCAGCCATTGCCTCAAGCTGCAGGAAATTTCGCAACATTGCAGTTGCAATAGAATTTTTCTTAGCTCCACAATTTCAAATTTGTTTCATTGTAACGGTCCTTTCCTCCCAACAATAAGTGGAAACGATCAATAGACATGTAATTATAGAAATGAAAATTATTTAGATGTAATTGTACCACCCATTTCATATGAATTTAAATGTCAAATACCTAAATTTAACTTTTTTATAATTATATCACCTACATTTTTCATATCATGTCAAAAAACTACTATTTTAACGTTTAAGAAGTAAAATACATCTTTTCGTGCATAGGTAGAGGGAGATGCATGTAAAAACTAAAGTATAGTTGCTAGATATGTAAACCTTCGGAAAACAGAAAAAAAAGAAGGAAAAACACCAGAGAAGATTAGTTTAATTTATTGCAATAGACTCCACTTAAAGCTCCTTTGCCGCATCCTATTTACGATTCAGAACGAAAGCAAATGCCGTTGAAATTACGTTGCAAAGGAAGAAACATTATAAAAAATTGAATAGTCAAACGGACATTTACATTTTATGAGCTTTTTGTAGAATGGAATGGAGAGTAAAGGCCTCCTCAAACGAAGCCTTAGTCCCATCTCTTGGGCACCCACTTTGATTTTGATGGATCTTGATAGATTATAACAGTTTAACATGCAAAAGCTGTAAATGTTCTTTTTTCTAGTTTAATTGAATCAAAATGGAACCTGAACTGACCCTTAAGCTATATATTTTAAGGAAAAAAAAACAACATGATTCTTAATTACATTGCTGAAAGATTAATAACTATAGAATGCCTAAGTGAGTGTTGATATTATGAAAAGCGTGACCACATAATGAAAGAATAAGAAAAAAACATAACAAAGCTAAAAGCCAAATATATCGTTGTTAAAAGATCACATTCAAGATGCATTAACAGTCAGAGTAGGCAATCTAGTGGAGACATGGATATCATACTGCAGTGCATATTTTCATTCTATCTTTAATAAGCATATAAAGATAAACTATGTATATGTAATTATATAGTGTATTTCTTGTTAACAAAGAACTTTTGAACATTATTAGCATTGGAGAATTAATAGTCAAGACAACAAGTGATGACACTTAGAACCTAAATAAAAGCCAAGCATGTATATCCCTCACTTCAGTAGAAATCTCATCTCTGTTGAGCAGTTAACCGCAAAAAAGATATCAAGCCACTTTCAATGATGTTATTTGGTAAGTGGTCAAAGGTACATTGAATAAATAAGACATTACACCACTATCAAAATTAGAGCATTAAAAACAACAACTGATATTGTATTGCTATAAGAGCTCTGGAGCAACCTTAAGCACGTGATACGGTCAAAATATTTGAAATATATTCTGAGAGAACACTAGTTGACAGCCTAATCCTATCAACTTCGTAAGATAGCTCGGCAAAGTTGATCTACTAAGTTCAGTTGATTCGGTTTTAGAAAATATTGGACATTGACATGACCAACTTATTAAATAATTTGTTTAGTCCAGTTTAACAAATTCGTTCAACAGGCTAGTTCGGCAAGTTTGAGTGACTCCATCAACTTACTATGTTGCATAACAACGCAATCTCATAAGATGCACTATAGGCACAACGTATGATAGTATTAATCTATTGTTTTTTTATCTTTCAATATAGTCATTTATATAACCATCCCTGAGTATAGCCAAACCAAATTTATAAATATGGGAGGCCATCCACAAGATAGCGGACTTTTCTTTTCACTTGAAAAGAATAAAGAGGGATACGAAACATCTTCATCTCCATTCTTAAAGAAATTTTCTATGTTATTTTACTCTTCATCTTTAACAAGTTTTTACCTTGGTGGGGTAAGACCACAAATAATTCGTACTCCAACAAATACAAATGTTGATTCAAATTAATAGCATTCAAGGTTAGGCCATGCAAGTTAAAAAAAAAAAGGAACCTAAAAATTATCCACGTCAAAAGTAAAATTCAAAATTTAAGAAAATTAAATCCACCTTTGATTAAATTTGCTCTAGGGAGTAAGAAAGGCTTAGTTTCTCAAAGTTCGAGAAAGATTTTAGCTTCAAAAGATGGAAGCTATATACACACATGTAAAGGGACTACCCCCGAATTTTGTTAGGAGGATCTCTATCCTACTTTATATGTGTTGATGAAGTTATCATAATGATGTGGATTTTGTTTTATTAAAATTAAACCTAATATATTATTATTTTCACGAAGTGAAAGAGCTTGCTGGGAAAAAAATAAATTAGAGACAAAATCAAGTGCCTAAAATCAAATAATGGTGGAGACTCGAATCTACATCCACAGTGCTCATGAGCCTTGTATGGAGAGAATGATCTTAGAAATTTCAAAACAAATTAGAGTTGTTGAAAAGATAAATGGAACTCTCAATGATTGAGATATAAAATTGTATGTAGAACTTCTTAAGGCTTTTTAAGAAGATTCAATAAACACATTATATACAATCAAACGACGACCATCAATAACACAATTTTAAAATTTTTGCTTGTTCATAAGACGACTTGATAGTTGACAGTTAATCATATGATTATGCTAATTAGATAAATTGATGTAAACTTAATTCGAAATTCATGAAATGTTATTTAATTGGACATGACATATGTTAGTTTGAATACAAATTTTGGGATAAATAAGATAATGAAATAGTTAGAAATAAAAAACAAATTATGTTTAATGAAGTTGTGCTATACAAAAATAAATTATCACAAAAGCACTAGATAAGACACCTATCCCAGAGCCAAAAACAGAAAACACCTAAAAAATTTCAAGAGCAACTTTATCACAATATATAGATAATTATTCTTCTTCACTTTCTTTGTAGTTGCTTAATAATCTAGAAGAACCGGAGGACTATAATTAAACTTTTCAAGTAAAAGTATTATCAAGTAAAAGTATTGTCAAGTAAAAGTATTGTCAAGTGGGAGCATGCAATAAAAAATAGATGGAATCTCTTTATAAAACTAATACTTTGATACCGACCACACAACACAAAGATAAAAAGGCATTACAAAATAAATGGGCATATAAATTAAAGAAAGAATAGACAAAAACCAAAAGGTATAAAACAAAACTCATTATAAAAAAGATTCAACAGAAATAAAGTGTAGGCTTTACAAAGATATTCTCTCTAATAATTAATCCAACAGCTATACATCTTTTTTTTTTAACTTTAAGATAGATTCTTAACAAACTATTATACATCTAGTATTGAGAAATATAGTGGCTAAAAATCTATACCTTGAACAAAATAATATGAAGATAAATGAAGGCATTTATATGGTATAATCATAATATTTTATCGAACCTAAAGAAAAAAGTCTTTAAATTACATAAAAATTTTATGGCTTAAAATAAACACCTTATCAATGATACTGAAGTTTTGATGGGTTTATACATAAGATTGAATTTCATAAATGCAATACTAACCATTGTTATTATGTCGAAAAGAATAAGAAAATGTCATGTCATGTTATTAAATATGAATGACACATTGATTAATGCAATGATTAATATTTAAAAGATTAATGATCTGATGAGAACAATCAAAAGAATTTGACATGAAACATTTATGAGTAGTCTAAAAGATTCTCAAAATGAAAATAGTAATTTATATTAATATCATTGTTGTGAGAAATGTACTTCTTGGCATAGAAATGAAACACAAAGAACACAAGCAAACACAGATCGTTTACGTGGTTCGATCCAACTAGATCCACGTCCATGGAAGGGAATCAATCAAATATTTCACTAAGACAAAAGAAATGGAGAATACATAGTTTATACATAAAGATGAGCCCTCATCTTCCTTCTATGGTCTCCCTTTCAAACGACACTTTGATACAAGGCCTCAAGATGCTCTCATCCTCTCTAGCTCTCTAGCTATTCTCTTCTCCTTTGTGGTAGTTTAAGATCTCTTTCGTTGCTCTCCTAAGCCTCACACCCTCTCTATTTATAGAAGCAAGATAGTGGTAGGTGGGAGGTAGGTGAGCGGTAAGTGAGTGGTAAGTGAGATGTGGTAGGTGAGCGATACCACATTACAAAAGTGTCCTTTTACCTTAGTTCAATAATTGAGGGTCAAAATAACAATCATTTTTCTTTGTTTGACAAAAAATGCACTGAAGTATATTTGATAAGTATTTAACTATCAAATATACTACATCCAAAACAAATATTTTCAGCAGTAGTTTTATTGTTAACTCTACTGAATGCTACAATATCCATCAAAACAGATCATTGCTGAAGCTTGACACTTGATGTGTGCTTACAAATTTACAGCAGTAGAGTGAGAGTTTTGCGCCTTGGAATTGCACAAAAATCCCATGCAAAAAACAGATAAATGAAAATAGCTCAAGCAAAACAATTACTGTACTATTCATTGATATTATAAGTTTGTTCCTATCTTTAATTATAGGGAACAGGATAAAAAAATTGGAGCACCTGCTTCTTCTCCTGTGACTAGGATAAAAGTTATGGAGGCGACGATATTCAAATGATGATGATTTAGAGATGATTTTCAGGCAATGAAAATGACAATGAGGCAATGGCAATTGGGTGAAGATGGGTCGAACGACAATAGTAGAGAAATGACTATCAGGCAACAATCGAGGAAAAACAAACAAACAATAATTTAAAAAAGGCAGCGAAAGTCTACGAAGTAGGGTCAGCTGATGGCAACTATAGGTAGTGATTGTCGGTGGTGGTCATCAGGTAAAGATTTAGAGTTCTTCAAATTTTTAGTCTCTCTCTAATATTTAAGTCTAGGCTCTTCTCATATAGAAAACTTGAGTCTATTTATAATATTTTATAATTGCATTTTATTATTTTGATGGAAGTCTCTAAATGCTCTATACGTGGACCATATTATTTCTAGTTTTTTAATTTAGCCCATCCATTCAGCATTTTAATGCTTTAACAATCTCAAAATTAAATAAACTTCTACTAATTCGATTTTTTTTGCCGAGATGCTCCATTTAACTACAAGCATTAAAAATTTAAAATCAATTGACCCTTCAATTAATGTTAATATATTTTAGAACCTACTTCAAAAAATTTAATTGAGCTGATTCAGACTGAGATCAGATCACTTCTGGTCCTGTTTATTTACGTTTGGTTTGACCAAAAATTTGATGAAATCAAAATTCAAAGAATTCTGAATTTAATTTTAAAAAAAATATTAATCAAAGAATTCATTAAAATTCATGCTTGGTCAAGATATTTTCTAATAATGTATTATTTGCCCTTTATTTTTTAATTTTCTTTTCTTTGGGTTTCAAGATAATATCATTCAAAACACAATTTATATAGGCTTTACCGCATATTAACTCTTCAAATTATTAACATTGATAGTCTATTAGATCATCCCAGTTCTTCCTTCGTAACTCCAGTTCTTTCTCAAGTAAGAGCTTCACTGTTGTCTTGTATAGCCGTTTCTTTGTTCCTCCTTCTATCCTCAAATACACCTTCATATATGGGTTCCCTGAAAGTGCATCATCACCCGGATCGAAGCAGGGTTGTGAATTTAGCTTGAACATCTTTAATCACTTGAAAATTGATTTGACTTTTAGCTTGGACCGAGATCGAATGGAAATAAATGAGTCGAGCTATGAGCCAAAATTTTATATCAAATTTATTTGGAGAACCGATATTGGCTCGAAATCGGATTGTTAACAACCTTAGTGATGACAGGGCTGTAAATTTAACGAATTGAACTAAAAAATTGTTATTCGCTAAAAAATTAAATCAAATTTTGGCTTATATCTATATTGAATCGAATTAAACGGGCCAAGATATGGGCCAAAACTTTGAATCTAATTTTTTTCGAGCCAATTGGAGTCAATACTAGCTCGACTCGAAATCGAATCGTTGATATCCCTAGCTCTAAGCTTTCTTTATCAAAAGTCTTAAATTGCTATGAAGTTATGAGTGATTCTAAATCTTGGTTTCTTATTTGCCCATGACTGAAATATAACTATTTTACATTTTATGAATTTCCGCAACTACATAGATCATAAAAAAAAATTAAAATATTTCATTACTGTTGATGATATTTTTAGTTGCTTCTATGAAATTTATTACATAAAAATTATTGTCAAGCTTCCTCCGATAGCTGAAAGATTTGATGTTGATACCCCACCATATCATTATCCATAGTCAAGCAAAGATAATCTTCACCACTTGGCTTATGTTATCCTAAACCCTACAGACTGATTGTTAAACATTGAAAAAATATTTATATCATGTTGGAAATCTTCTCACATATACCGTCAAATAAATACGTGCTAAAAAATTTAGGACAATAATATAGAGGTTTATAGTGCTAGTTTTGCATAAAGAGCACGTACACAGATAAATAAATGAAAACAGCATATGAGACATCAAAACTTTTTACATAAGAAATTAAAGAAAGTTAGGAGATTCAGTCCAAATAAAATAATCCATTACATTGATTAATACTATAAAAATGTGCTCATTCTTATGGAGTTAAGAGCACTTGTTGGGTCTACTATAAACAAGATAAAGTTATGAAGGACGGTTGAAAGATTATGGCCGAGCAACAAGATCGGACAACAATAATTTTTTTGACTGCAATAAAAAATGGCATTGGGTGAAGGTAGTAAGATGACAATAATGAAGAGATGATGAACAGGCGATGGCAATCGAACGCCGGTAATTAATTATGGTGGCTGTCTACGTTGCTCATTGGACAACGCCCTGGAATTCTTCGGATCCTCAAATTTGCTCGGATTTTTAAGTCTTGGTCCATCACATGTAAATTGAGCCAAACACAAGTTTGAATTTACAGCATTCGGATTTGATAAATAGCTGGTTTTTCGGAGTGAGAAGGGAAGAGAAAGCAGGTGAGGGTGAGAGGAAGGAAACGTGATGTCGATTGCGGTTGATGACTACGGGAAAGGGAGGGAGAGTTCATTAGTTGATTGATTCAATATATTTCTTATGTTTGAGATGAATGTAATGTAAATTCTAACTGATACATCATAAATTGCAGTTATCTTAAGAAAATTCTTTTTTTAAAAAAAATTATTCTGAACGAAATTCATTCATATTTTCCAGAAATATTTTTTGGATATACGGTCCTATTTGTTTGAGGGTCCTTTGCTCCTTCATTTGGGTAGTTTGATTATATATATATATATATAATGAAATTGCATATAATTTTGCAATTCTAATTTAGTATTGCATTATTTATTAGCTCATTTGTTATTTTGTCCATTCTTATTTCTTATTGTGCAATTTAATAATCATTATTTTAAAATGAATTAGTGGATGAAAAAATTCTTCAAAATCATTTAAAACTGAAAAGATATGAGATGACTTGATATTTTTGATAAAAAGAGTGGTATAAATACTCATTACGGGACTTACTAGTAAGGAAAACAATAAAAACAGAATAGATTAGAAAAAGAAATGAATAATAACAAAATATAAGAGACAGCTAATCTCTCTAATTTATGGAGAAATAACTTGAGATTAGTAAGATCTCTCAAATAATTTATAACCCTATAATATAAAGTTATAACAAATATGGAATGTGATCTTTCAACACTCCCCCTCAAGTTGGGTTGTACAGATTTTACATGTCTAACTTATTACATAATTTTCAAAGTTGATTCTTGGGAGAGGCTTAGTTAGAATATCTGTTGTTTGATATCAGGAAGAAATGTATGCAAGTTCGACAACTCCTCTCTCAATAATTTCTGAGATGAATTGTCAATCGATCTCGATGTGTTTCATTCTGTCATGGTGTACTAGATTCTTTGCAATGTTAATGACTGTCAGGTTGTCGCATTGTAGTTAGACAGTTTTTTTCAGTTAGCATTTCGAGTTTGCTGAGTATTATTTGAATTCACATTGCTTCACAGATCCCAAGTGCAAGAGCTCTGAATTCAGCTTCAACGTTGCTTCTTGATACCACAGACTGCTTTGTGCTTCTCCAAGATAGATAAAATTTGGATGGCCAAGACGAAAATGTCATAACATGATCTCGGAATTTTTATTGACACTAGAATTGAAGACATAATGATGGGTAGACAAATGTCCACAGCGAGGTCGTGGTGGTGAAGTTTCGTTGAAGACGTAGAGACCCGAGCACAACTCAACATTGCCAATCCTCGTCCCCGAGTTCGCATCCTGAAATTCACACTGTAGGAAAAAATTTAGCAATACACTTCAGATCACTAGTCAACTTTCCGATGGTTATTAAATTGCAATTTAAAGTACGAATATGAAGCACAGATCGAAGTAGAATGTTTTGATTGATGTGCACGGAGCCAAAGCCAACGACTTTGGAGACAGATCCATCGGCAACGCGGATGGTGGAGTTGTCTCCGCACTACATATAGTCATGGAGAAGGGAGGCATCACTAGTCATGTGATGAGAAGCGCCGAAATCGATGATCCACTGACCGAGGGATCCTTGATTGATTGTGAAGGCATGGTATAACGTACATTGATGCGCGAGCATGACGATAATAAGGTCGGGAACAGCCAGATCATGTGGTTTGCCAATCAGTTTGTGCATCAAATCTAGTTGTTATTTGCTGAATGTACTTGGCGCTGGTGCAGGAAGGTCATCGACAGCAATGTCGCTGTTGGCACGGGGAGTGTGATCAGACCGAGGCTTCCAACGGTTGGCTTTCCATAAAGCACCCAACACGTGTCTTTACTATGGCCTAGTTTGCGGCAGTGGTGCACCAGGGACGACCCTTGCGTAATGAGGCGTCAACGAAAAGGTTGGGCGAGGTGAAGATAGGCCCAAGCATGACTTTCTGGTGGCTTTCTTCGCGGCGAACCTCAGAGAAAGCCTCGCGAATGCTCGGTAGCGATTTGAAGCCTAATATACGAGAGCTGACATGATCAAGAGAGTTGTTGAGGCCGAGAAGGAATTTGAATATCTTTTTCAGCTCGATGATCTGATGGTATAAGTTGGAGTTCGGAGTGCATGACCAGGCATGAACTTCATACATGTTAACCTGCTGCCAGTAACATGAGACGACATTAAAATACTGAGTCACAGATTGATCACCTTGACGAAGATCGTGGAGGATTGACTCGATCTCGAAGAGCTTGGATGTGTTATCCGAGTGAGAGTATGTCTCTCGAGCAACATCCCAAATACACTTGGTCGCGCCGTATAGAAGAAAATTTTTGTCGATGTCGTTGGTCATGAAATTGATTAACCACGACATGAACATGTGTTTTTCTGCATTTCATATCTGGAATTTTGGGTCATCCTTGGTCGGAGCGACGACATCACCGACAATGTAGTCGTCCTTGCCTCTACCACAGATAAACATCAAGATGGATTGGGACCACTGGAGGTAGTTATGGTCGTTGAGTTTGTGGCCAGTGATGAGGGAGGAAGTGTCATCGATTCTGGTTGGAACAGGGGCAGATGAGGCGAAAGATATTTCTTGGGAGGAGGAAAAAGAAGTTGTTATACCGAGAAGATTGGTATGACTTTGATACCATTAAAATATACGAGAGGACTTGATTTTATTGATGAAAAGAGGGGGTATAAATACTCATTACAAAACTTATTGATATGGAAAACAATAAAAACAGAATACGGTAAAAAAAGAAATGAATAATAACAAAATATAAGATGCAGATAATATCTCTAATTTAAGGAGAGAAATGAATTGAGATTCCCAATGTCCCTCATATAATTTATAACCCTCTAAATATAGAGTTATAACAATCATGAAATGAAATCTTTCAACAAAAACTAATTTGAACAAAATAAATATGAATTATAATAGAAATTTTACTACCAAATGACCTTTTCCACCGGCTCACTTTGGTTAGACATGGGGATGCTTAGCTTTCACTTTTAAATTTAGTTGATTTATCCATTTTTATTTGATACAAAATACTTACTATTTATAAAATAAAATTAATCATATGCACTACTAATACCACATAAGAGAGAGGGAGGCTTTGTTTGAGAAGGCAATGAAATTTTGTTCGGTTGTAGCGAACACCAACGTTTGAAAAATTATTTGTTTTGTAAAACAACTTCTTCAAAACAATCTTTTTGTAAATTCATAGCCGTTGGTTTGTCTGATCATTATCTTAAGATTCTCATCCCAAAGTACCCCATTATTTGAATCGCCACAAAGATTTTGAGAAGAGGAGGGATCATAAAAGAGAAAAATAAGATGGAGACTAGGCAAACAACTCAAGAAAGAACCTGAAGAACTTATGTGAGATAAATCTCGTGTGATAAGTCAAGAATGTTCCAAATAGGATCGGATCGAGACACCATGAACCAAGTATCCATGAAAAAATGCCTACATAAGCTACCTAAGAAATCAATAAACCAAATTTGTGTATTTGGTCTGGGTTCAAGAGCACTGCCGAGAGGATGTATCCTGTTTAGTTAATTACATATTGGAGATGCCCAAGAATAATCTCTCTTAAAGGAGTCCTGCTTATATTTAAGTGATGGCTAGTGAGCAAGTGTCACAAAGGATGGTTATCTTATAAGAGTGTCTCAATGTCATCAAATCTCGCTAAGCCACATGGCAGAAAATGAGTCTCGCACGGTCTCAAATTAGTAATGACTCATTGGTGAATAGGGCATATGAAATAATCAGGTTGTTTCATAGGGTCAGCACTATACTTTCAAGCATAATCTAGTCATAAGAGTAGAGGGTGATTCACCGTATCCCAAATGGGCAGTGGATTGTCAGCAATCGGGATCTACGAGATGAGATTGACGAACCATCAAAGGGGTGACATGGCTCAAAGTGCGTATAGCAAAGGAGAGGTGGAGTAATTCTAATCGGGCAAAGATAGTCGAGTCAGGATACCACAGATTCGTCGTTCTATGCTCTTAGAACATTAAATTTATCTGATCTTAAAGTTAGTCGACCCAACCCCACTAGAGGCCCCTTGTCAGCATTCTGTGAATTATATTGTCCAAGGGAATCTCGTTAGCTCTAAGATCAAAAGAATGAAACTCTAAATCCTATTACCCTCTGTGGGTAGGATAAGTGGGACTTATAGCTGTCAAAGTGGCTAGTAAGTCGCAAGTGGAAAGAGAAGAGATGTATGGCTACGAAACTGAGACACTCTCACAAAAAACTTATTCTCATGAGTTGAGGAAGCCTCTGACATGCAAACCACACTAGCAACCACCTAAGTAAAAAATAATATTATTGGCCAGCCGGGTAGAAGAAGCTCATAGTCTTTAGAGTGCCTAAATTGTATTTTTTTTGCATTTGAGCTCAGACAAGTCATAAGCAAAGAATTAGTATTTGGCAAGCACTCTGCGCAGTGTAAAACAAGCTAAATCAAATAATAGAAAGATCGGGTATCACTGAGTTTGCAACATATACAGATAAATAAATAATACGGCTAGATACCACATATACATTTCTGGATCGAATGTTATACTTCAAAGAAAAATCAAAATTAAGGCACGGAACATGAGTCTTAATACTTTACTTCTTCATTTGCGTAGTTTGATTATATATATATATATATATATATATATATATATATATATATATATATATATATATATATATATATATATATATATATATATATATATAGTTAAATTGCATATAATTTTGCATTTCTAATTTATTATTGCATTATTTACTAGCTCATTTGTTATTTTGTCTATTGATACATATAGTAAATCAAATTTAATCGCTCAAAAAAGCTAAATCAGATGTTATATTACAATATAATATCCTAAAACTTCTTATTAAAAAAATAAATGCGAATTAAACAATAAAACATATTTCCTTCAATAGCAGGTTTAATAATTCATAAGAAGTTCAATTAAATTTTATTTAATTATTCAATTACACGGCTTCATCAAAATTCATCAATCATTAATATATCTGTTCGTATGCCAATAATTAAATAATTAAATTCTATAGAAAATAATAAATAACAATAAAAATTTTACCATGAATTCTTATATTAAAATGAGAATTATACGATAGAAAATAATTTTAAAAATAATTAGTGCCTAAAAATATTTCTTTCAAAACTTGCTACTATCCAAAACTTGCTATTTACAAATCAAGCAATCTCTTTCATCAATTTTTTAAATTCTCATTTAAATATTAAAATTCATGATAAATTTCTGGAAAAATAGTACATCAGGACTCCTAATGTTGACCTACGTTCGGTGTCCAATGAAATGACACCACGTTGTGGTGAAAGAAAATAAAAAAAAAATAGTTTTAACACAGGGGAATATTCATTTTGTATTATTCTGCATATTCAGATGTTATTGTGGTAATATTCATGTGTTATTATGTTCTGGGAATATTCTCGGTGTTATAATTACACAATAACACATCAATATCATCACAATAACACCTAAATAACGTGGAATAACACAGGAGGAATATTCTTCTATGTTACTGGGTCTGATCACAGGAAAATGCGTGTGTTTCCTTGAAGTCACGTGTCAGCATATCAGTAGACTTCAAACGTAACTCTACGTTAGGAGTCATGCTGTAATATGTTTCCTAAAATTCTAACCTATATTTTTCATTTTTAACAATTTTTCGAGAGCTTGATCACGCGACATTTCAAAAAAATCACATAAATAATTAATTTATAAATAGTAACATTTTGAGTGATCATTATTAATTATTCCTTTTTTTTAATCACATAAATTTTAATTAATGGTATACAATAGATTTGTTAAGATTGAAACATTACTTTCTGATACAAACATCCTTTTATGCACATAAGCCTAATTTGAAACATGCTCAAAAGCCAATCAAATCCAAATCGGTGGCAAACGCGTGGGCCAGCTTTCTCGTACTTTGGAGCCAACGTGGTGGCTTAACAAGAAGCGAAGGCTGGGCGTGGTCCTATGCGGGCAGCCCTCACGATTTCAGTCCGGCCCTACCCACCAGGTGTGTCAGCGGGCCCTCCTGCACCTCAAAATAAAGTGACCGCAGCGGTCCCGCCCTCGTTATTTTTATGGATCTATACGGCGTGACGCATCAACTTCTCTGTTTGTCCTTCTCATGTTGTAACTATGCATAAATTATGAACTTCAAATCAACTACGGAATATTAATAAGTAGAATTTATGCGATCACAATGATATCAAGTATATGAGTATATTATTTACCAATAATCATAAATAGAATAAGCTGTATATATATATGAGAACTATTAATTATTCTATTTATGACTATTAATTATTAATTATTCTTTCAATCAAGTATATGAGCTACAATTTTACACCAATATGAGAACTATTGAAATGATATATATATATATATATATATATATATATATATATATATATATATATATATATATATATATATATATATATATATATATATATAT
>NEWO01000005.1:2406168-2440149 GCA_003013225.1 Phalaenopsis aphrodite
TATATATATATATATATATATATATATATATATATATATATAATAATAGAAATAATATATATATTTATTTATATTAGTTCAAAATGATCCTATTATAAAGCAAGTCCTCTAAGAATTGGAGAACAAGGATTTATGAGTAAGCATGCTATTGAGTAACAAGTGGTTAAGTTACTAAACGTAGGGTACTCTAAAATAGCCAAACACTCTTACTGATCTTACATTTTATGAGTTCAAGTTTAGTATAGTCAAATAAAAGACAGATGTGATTACGCCACAACTTAACTAAAAAGTCATTATGGTTCACCTAATAAATGTGATATGTGACGCCCAACTATTGTAAGACCCATTACATCCTAATAAATATATGCATGATTATTGATGATGAACTTTTTTTTTCAAAGTTGAGTTAATTTATATGCATGTTGGACTTGTTATGTGGATAGTAATGTAATTCAAATAATTTTGCTCCTTGGAGGATAATAGAAATGATCATGGACTATTTGTGTGATGAGGTTGGATAACAATTGTACAACTACTAAACTTTCATATGATACTATAGGTTAGGCTGGTATAAATGTAATATGTTATTCATCTAATGTCCTTTTTTTTTAATGTGTTCCACACTTCATAAAATTTTTTAAGCATTTTCTTAAATACTATTTTGAAAAAACCAATGATCACAAGTTTTTACTTTAATGTATTATGGTTCCTTATTTCCTAAAATATCCAACCACAACACCACTCGTTGTTTAATTTTCTTCCTCTTGCTTTCATGGTTGTCAATCATATAAAATAAGAGAAAATAATAAAATATGAAGGAAATGAACATAATTTAAGAGGCAACACAACTGAAGAAATTTATTCTAAGACAAGCTATGCTTTATATTAAACTAGAATTTACTAATATTAATCCAACATGCATAAAAAATACTTACTTGAATGTCATGTTGTGAGTCATTATTTTATGAGATTTTGAAGGATTTTAGTATAGAAATTTGACAATTTCTTACTAATTCTTCATTACACATTTTCATAATTCCAAAATGGGTTTTGATAAATATAAGATCTTTCCAATATTGTGCCTTGTTATAGATGAATTTTCTTACAACACGTAAGAAAGCAAATAAGGATGTCATGCATGATGTTCAACGATCATATTAACAATTATTCTATATGTGAAATATTATAATTATGATTTTTATTTCATCCAAGAATATCATCTTATATTATATTTATGTTGTAAAATTAATACCTGTTATTTAGAAGTTTTATTACTTAGGACTATTAAAGTTTTCTTAGGAAGATCATCATTTGAGATAATGTATGTCCCTAAACAATTGATAAAAGAGGATTGAATGGTATTTGACTAATTTATAGAGAATGATGAAATGACTGAGTGTTTGAAGACACTTCTTGATATATATAGAAAAAGAAACATCAAGAAATTAAAGATAAAGAAGAGGACAATAAAAGAATAAAATAACTATCACCCAAAATTTTTCAAGCGTCCCAATATGTGGCTTTTATCCACTATAACAATAAGGGGATAATGATTCCATTAAATAAGAAATAAATTACAAAAATCTCAATCATAATGCTTCTTCTTCTTCATTTATCTCTCTCTCACTCTCTCTCACACACACAC
The DNA here is from genome assembly GCA_003013225.1 of Phalaenopsis aphrodite. Lineage (NCBI taxonomy): Eukaryota > Viridiplantae > Streptophyta > Magnoliopsida > Asparagales > Orchidaceae > Phalaenopsis > Phalaenopsis aphrodite. The sequence continues at coordinate 2,407,814 of NEWO01000005.1, forward strand.
ACACACATTATAATATAATATAATTTCAATTAGGCATAAATTTATCTCATACGTCCAACATTTGATCTAATAGTGAAGGTGCCCAATAATAGAGTATTTATAGGTTTTGGTTAATTTAAGTAAGCTTTGAAAGTAGAACATGACATGGGAGACATGAAAAATTATTTCTAGCAATAACAGGGATATTAATTTTCTATTGCCTATAGTATCATGTCAGTATAAAACTTAATGATAAGCTTAAATCCCCAAAAAAAGTTATAGGTGTTGTAAAATATATTTTTTTTTTATATAATCTTTGTTATAAGATTCTCAAATATACTCACTATAGTTATTACTGTTGGGTTTGTTTCAAGCTATCTTGTCACTTTGATATCTAACTTAAAATTCCTATTTACCTAAGCATGGAGTTGGAGTTTTTTCGTTGTGCCATTTTTTTTTTACTTTTAGGAATAAGTGTAGCTGATTATAATCCTAGCTTATGTAATTTTCTCATTAAATTATTTCACTTATGTCAGTAAATTGTCATAACAATATTCTCTTCATTAGCAACTTTAGCTTCACTAAATGTCTTCGCTTGACTTGGCTTTTTAACTTGGTCCTTCTCCAATTGGTTGACTTAAAGTTGTGCCTCGATACTCATTTCAAATAATCTCTATTTAAAGGTTCCATCAATTAGCTTCATGAAGTTATTGGTTGGTCAAAGGTGAATCATATATATTTTATTAATGAACTTGTTCAACCCACAAACTAAGCAAACCCTAAGAGTGTTTTATCGTTAGCTTGACATCCACTTTTGAAGATCTTTAACTCTCTTCATATCATTAGAATACAATGCTAAAAATATCGTTTTAGTTCTTATTGTAGTCATTACTGTCATGGTAGAAACTACCATTGTCATTTTTAACTTCACTACTTATGGCCTTAAGAGGACTAAAATTTCTTAAGAGAACCCTCATATTTGGTGGAAAGAAATGTTCTTAATCCTTTCCATATTTCACCTTTGATTCAATGGTAATCATTTTTAAAGAAGGAACTGAAGATGTCGACTCCATATGTTTGTCATAATCCTATGAGTCATTATTTCTCTGAATCTATTCGACAGTCTATTATTTATTTCAAAGCTTAAAAGAGAGATAATATTCCTCATATTGTAATATCATAAACAATAAATAAGAAATTGAACAATCAAAGAATAATGTTTATAAGGAAATGAAAAACTTTGCAAAAAAACTCTAAGTTTCATATTTATAGGTCTTGGGCATATCCAAGCCCTTCCATATCTAAATGAACCATATTATACATGTTAAATTAAAATTTTAAATATATTCTTTTATTTTTCTTTATTTCTGTTAAGAAACTTAAGAATCAAGATACTTATATACACCCGTCTTCTTATAAATTTGGTTGATCGAATCACCGTGAATACCTAAATTTAGTTCAATAAATTAATAATTAATGAACAAATTTGGTACTCAATAATTAAACTTTTTTAAGAAAACTAATATAATCACTTATGCATCAAGGCTATCCTACTTTTGTCCAATTGCTCATCTAGAGTACTCACAAAAGTAACAGGAGATTCTAAGTAGAATAATTTTAAAGACTACTTGCTCTTAGCTTGAAACTTTTAAGTAATTTTGGTCCTTAGACAATTGACAATCAGTATCATTTATTATAGAGCAGCTATGTTAAGGCCTACATGTCATTTCTTTATGTTATTTTTGAATAATCTACTTGTACCATCAACATTGTTCTGTACTTATATATAATGGGTCATAAGTTCTGCACTTGCATGAAAAATCTATGACATGCCTTTATACTTTTGACAAAAATTTATCCCACTACAACAACAATAACAACAACAAAGCCTTAATCCCACTACGTGGGGTCGGCTACATGGATCATTTTTTCTTCATTGCGTCCTATTTAGTGTCATATTTTCATCTAGTTCTAGTAAATTAAGATCATTTTTAATACAATAAGCCCAAGTTTTCCTAGGTTTATCTCTGCCTTTCTTAACACAAGTTGAATCTAAAACATCTACTCTCCTAATCGGATCATCAGATGGTCGATGTTTAATGTGACCAAACCATCTAAGGTGACTTTCTCTAATAAAGTGCTTTGAATGATCTTTATCCCACTAAATTTTTAAAATTCTTTCTCTAATCTCTTAACTTTACTCACATTTTCCTTGCCTAAGATGTTATATGAACGACTTGTAAATCTTGAATCCTAAAAATGAATCTCTGAATCTAACCTTTGAATTCAATTTGCAATTACAGTGAGATCGTAGTACACTTCATGAACAATATTGAACGCAATAAAACTTCTTTTATAAACAAGCATTTAAATATTCAAAATGCACTAGTAATTTTGTGTATTTGCATGCAACACAATGAAATCATTAAAAACTTAGTCTCTTTTATATTTGATAATATTAAAAACTGCAAATGTTATTTAGATGATTATACAAAATCTGAATATTATACATTAAATTAACTTTAAAAAAAGGTAAAGAAAATTACTACTATACAAATAATTGATCTCTTAGTCTCTTCTCAACTTGGGTTGTATGTGAATGATTTGATTGATGCATCATTAAAAAAAAATAAAAAATTGTAGTATACAACATGAATCTCAACACCTTTTTTTTTTTAAATTAACGTTCCAAGTTGAAATTTATGACTATCAATGGCTATGATTTTAGCAAATTTATCATCAAACTGACGGTCTTGGCAATATGAACCCAATGATATTAAACTTGGGTCAACCCGAGTCCAATCAAACCTATATCAAGTTATTGAAGTACATTTGGAAGATTTTGATCATCAATTGAATAGTCAAAGACACTCTCAATTTGACATATTTATAGTCGAATCGAGCGTCTCAATGTGAATAATCCAATAATCCCAAAATCACTCAATTTTGAGTCATTATGCCACTAAGTATTAAAGAACTCTGATGATCAAAGAGAACTAGTATGAGTCATCTGAATAGGTGGTTGGGAAAGTTATTCATCAAAAGAACAAAATGTTACTATCCTACGGGTTATAAATAGACCACCTCTCTACACTTGAGGGGGAGGGGGGCGGGGGGTAGGTGGGTTGGGGGATGAAGAAAAGAAGGAATTTCATAGTTCGCTATGGACTGAAGACCTAGCGATGACTTCTGACCTCCGTAGTTCCAGCCACCGTTCGTCGGCAACCGTCGACCTTAACCACATGCTTCCATCCGAGACCCATGCTTGCAAATGTCGTATTCCAAAAAAGATTGTAACATATAACACCCGTATTAAAGACCCGGCAATAACTTACGACCTCCATAGTCACCGGCGACCATCGATGACCACTGCTTATGACTGTCTTAGCTAGAATATGACAGTTGTTTCTAACTCTTATATTTTCTTTATGTCGTATAAAGATAAGTGCACTATTTGTTGTAAAATTATAACTTCGTTCTCCTTGGGTGAAGGGGTATAGTCGTTAACTACGATTTTTTGTGGTCGTCCACTGCTAATATAATTTTTAACTATGACCTCTATGACCAATTACTACAATTGTAGTAAACAAATATAACATTTGTGACAACATTTTATTGTTATAGTTTCCAACTATAGACTATATGACCAATTACCACTATTATAGATTCAACTACGTACTCTATGGCCAATTATTTCTATTACAACCACTAACTACAACCATTATGTTCCCAACTATAGCCTTTTTGGCTGACTGCTACTCTTCCAACCGCCAACTACAATATTTATAGCAAATTACTATTGTCACAATTCCCAACTATGACTCATGTCTTCGATTGATGCTCTTGCAATCACCAACTACAATCTTTGTCACTAATTAACATTATTGCAGTTACCAACTACGACCTTTTTAGTCAACTACTGTTGTTGTAGCCATGAATTATGGGTTCTCTGTCCAGGTACTATTATCACAGTTTTCAACTTCGACATTAGTGTTTGACTGTTGCTATTGCAACAACTTACTACTAACTATGTGACCAACAACTGTTGTCTCAACTTTGAACTACAGCCTTTTTAGCCAACCATCGCTATTGTAGCCCCCGACAACAACCTTATGGCCAACTATTATTAATATAAGTTTCAACTACGGCTTATGTGTCCAACTACTTATATTACAACTTTCGATTATAATCACTTGTGGTGAACTAACATTAATACAATTATCAATTATGGCTTCATGACCAACTGATGATATTGTAACTCCCAACCATGAACTTTGTGACCAACAACTGCACCTGCAACAACCAATTACGACCATTGTAGCTGACTACTACTTTTAGAGCTTTCAACTACAACATTTGTGGCCAACTGTCGCTATTGTAGCCACCTAATACAGCCTCCATGGTCAATTGCTTTTGTTGTAGCTAAATTACAACTATCATGATTTAACTTCTATTGTGCACATGTAATTATTAGCTTTATAATTCTTTATTTTTTAGTTCATGAAAAAAGCGAAATTATGTACATACAATTAAATTAATTAATTAGTTTGATTAGGCTAGAGCCATGATTTTTTTCTTAAAGGGGTTCTCCATATAGAAATTATGATGTACATTTTTACTACTTTCTATTTATTTGTATTTGTTGGATTTTTGTGCAATACTCACGTTAAAATATTATTTTACCAACATGGATTTCCAACACCCAACAATGCTAAACAACAATCATACATAATATGAGAGCAATATTTATTCAAAATTTAGAATTCAAACTACATAGTTTATATTTTATTGCTAACCATATAGAAAAATCATATTCATATGTCTTAAAAAAAACACACTTACAAATCTACCCATTTTAAATCCCTTGTAAACTTGCATCCCTGCGCGAGGAAAAGAGCCTACATTGCCTTTTGACACGAAAATTGACAAGTTTTCTCCATTCTACTACCCCCTCCTCTGCAAAAGTTGTCTTCCTCCTATCATATCAAGGACCCCATTTTTTTTATTCTTACACCATTAAACTATTCTCCTCTTCCTCCATCATTACCCCCTGCTCGCTTCCTTCTCACCTCTTTTTCCCCTTCCTTTCCCTTCGCAGGAGTCATCATCAACCAGAAACTTCCCGCAGTCCACCGCAGCTTCGGCGTCCCGCTGATCGGACCATGCCTTCTTGTTGATTTGCACAACGTCTTCCTCTCCCTCTTCATGAAACCTAGCGTTCCGCCGGCTCCTTCGCCGGCCACTCGCCCTCGCCGCCGTCCCGACCTCACCCTCCCCATGCCCCAACGCGACCCTTCACTTGCCGTTCCTCTCCCCCTTCCCCCTCCTTCCTCCACCTCCATGCCGACTCCTCCTTCCACCATCGGTCAATCCCTTCCCACCCCCACCCTCTCCGACCTAGAACGCATCCGCCGCATCGGCAGCGGTAGCGGCGGCACCGTCTATATGGTCCGCCACCGAACCACTGGCCGAACCTTCGCCCTCAAAGTCATCTACGGAAACCACGAAGATGCCGTCCGCCGCCAGATCTGCCGCGAGATCGAGATACTTCGGACGGCTGATAACCCCTTCGTGGTCCGGTGCCACGGCATGTACGATCACGCCGGCGAGATCCAGATCCTTCTCGAGTTCATGGATGGCGGATCGCTCGAAGGCAAAAAGATCTCCTCCGAACGCTTTCTCGCCGAGTTCGCCCGCCAGATCCTGACCGGCCTCGCTTACCTCCATCGCCAAAAGATCGTCCACCGCGACATCAAACCCTCGAATCTACTAATCAACGCCGCGCGCCAGGTCAAGATTGCTGACTTTGGGGTGAGCCGGATCCTCGCGCAGACCATGGATCCCTGTAATTCTTCTGTGGGGACGATCGCGTACATGAGCCCCGAGAGGATCAACACCGATCTGAATCATGGGATTTATGATGGTTATGCCGGAGATATATGGAGTTTTGGATTAAGCATATTGGAGTTCTATTTAGGGAGGTTTCCTTTCGGGGAGAATTTAGGGCGGCAGGGCGATTGGGCAAGTCTTATGTGTGCTATCTGCTACTCAAATCCACCAGAGGCTCCACCGACGGCCTCGAAGGAGTTCAGGAGCTTCATATCTTGCTGCCTGCAGAAAGAGCCGGCACGTCGCCTTACAGCTCCCCAACTTCTGCAGCATCCCTTCATCAGCCAACTTCAGCCCCCGCCATTACAGTCTTCTTCTTCATGCACTTCCAACTCGTCTCATCCATGAGCACGAGCTTCCCAGTGAATTGATTTGATTGAAAGGATGCTGGGCGTCGATTCAAAGGTGTGTTGACACTCTTCTTTGGCATTTGGTTTTTGCTCTTTGCCACTTTTATCATCATATAATCTGTGGAATTCTACTTCCCAGCTCAGCTCCTATCAAAAAAGGGATTTTTCCTTCCCCTCATTCTTAATTTTTTCAATCTAGATCTTGATCTCTCGAATATGGCGATGAGGAGCCGTGTGGTGGTTATAAATGTTATTAAACTTTGGGATGGAAATGGATTAATTGAACTATTGTAAGGAGGAACAGCAAATTCCAAGTTGGGGAATCACTCCCTGTCTTTTCCTTTTTTTTATCATTTTTCTTTTTTCCCGAAATTTGGTTTGATGCTTTTTGATTTGATCACATTCGCAACAATGATGAAGATGAGGGTTTTTTTTTTCTTTTGCGATTTTGTTTAATGCTTATCACTATTAATGCTAATTTAAATAATGATTACAATTTTTCTTCACCTAAACTGATAGGAAATTTTTGTTCTGTCCTTTGAGGGTCATTGTTCTTCGTGAAAGCAGCTCTCTGCAAAAGAAAAGAGCTTGTGCTTTTGCTGCCGGATTGTGCAGTAGTTGTATTATGCTCATTTTGTAAAAAAGAGAGTTCGGATGTGAGAGAGTTAATTGCATAAGAGTTGGGTGCTAAGTAGTTAAATTTCCGTTTCTAATTTTATTTGGCAAACAGTTTTCTATTTTTGGAAAAAAAATGATTTGGCGGCGTGTTGATGTTGTAATTGGTGATTGTTGTTTTCTTCTGAAATTTTCGATCAGCAAGTTAAAACATAGTTGATATATGGATAAAAAAGAAAATTAAACTTCCATTACTAAGCACTCTTTGAAGGTACATGGAACTGTTTGATGGTAAAGGTTTCTCCTTTAGTACATTTGCATGCAAACCACCCAAGTCCTATGTATTTACATGTCAACACCTAAACTTTACTTTTTATATTCATACCTCTCTTTAATATCACATCAAAAGTATCAATATTTCAACTAAAAAGTGAAATACAATACACATTCTCAAGTAAGAGTGCATACATGCAATAATTGAAGTTTAAATGTTGGACGCATAAATATCTAGGACTTGGTTGGTATGTATGTATGTAAAAGTTGAAGTTTATGTTTAGATAAGGTATATTATTGATACGCCATCAACAAATTTCCAACATATAGCATGAATCTCGAGGCATAACAAATATATTTAGGCAAACTTCGATTATGAGTCATTCAAAGTTCTAATTTCAGCAAACTTATAGTCAAATCGACTAGCTAGACCAGACAGACCCAATGATATGAACATTAATCCAATCTGAATCAAATCGAGCTCAGATCAAACAACTAAGCCAGTTTTGGGAGGTTTATTAACACATTTGGAATGTTAAATGGATGTCAAATTCGGTGAGCTTACAAACACATCATGCGTCTCGACAAGATGAATCTAACGAACTTAAGGTTGCTCAACTTTGACATATTTTGGACCCTTAAATGTTCATCAAACGCCATCAAATCGAGGGAATCTTTTTGGACTGTCTGATCGAAGTGATTCATGTTTATGTTTTAGTTATACCTAGAACTCTATAAATAGAGTCTCGTCACTCATAGGAGAGAGCTCGAAGTTTAGAGGTGCTGAAGTCCAATGTCACTTTGTCGCCAACCACCAGTCATCGCCCGTCGCCGACCTCGTCAACCACCAGTTGTCAACCGCCGTCAACCATCAATTATTGGTCGTTTCTGATCAGCGTTGACTGTCACTCACTTCCTACGACGAGTTCATTCGTTCACCGACTTTGTAGTTTGAAAGATTGTGCAACCCTTTCCCACTTGTGAGACAATGGATCGTACTTATAATCTCCAGTTTATAATGGTTCTCTTCAGCTAGGTCAGACCCTATGATTTTTTCCTCTTTCAATGATTTTTCACGTAAAAATTTCTTGACTCTACTTATTATTTCTTTCATTTAAGTATGTGTTGAATTCTCGTGCATCGTTAAAACAATAATAGATAACTCTATCGCGAAAAATCTTCTAGGGCGCATCAGTTCCTTTTGTGAGAAATGAAGCACCTTTTGGCATTTCAACTCTAAGACGCTGATTCCCTGCTTCATTTCTCAATGATATACATCATTTAATTGAAGAATGAACATTTTTTGCTTCTTGAAGATCATTTCTGGAGCATTCTTCGATGTGTGGGGCAACATTCACTACACTCTCGAAAGGTCGTTCACGCCAACATCCCAGGCATGATTGTAGTGTGTTGTCTTCTCACATCATATTCGAACATAGTCTTTCACAACTTATAGGTTGGGTGACAACTTTCACTATACTCTCGAAACATGTTCATGTTTACATCTCAAGCACAATTGTGGTAGGCTAATCGTCTCGTATTTCATTCTGACTACAAGCTTTAGAAAATAGCTTCTAGATTGGGGGCAATCTCAGTCACAATTAACGCCTCCTCACCATATTAGAGTTCCTCTTCAATTGAATCAGGAAGTTGATCCCTTCAAGGTTTGGTACATTATCATGGGTTGTTTTACACGCTCGTGTGGAAAACACTCACTGGAGGAACAACAAATTCAAAAGCAGCAACTGACAAATTGGCTAGTAATATTCCTGAGTATGATTGCAACCATATTTTTAAAAGGACATACAGTTCACTGTAACCTACGCCTCAGTCTCGAGAAACACATTACATTTCTGACACCACATTCTAGGCTTAATTGATCCCAGGGGGAATCAATTCGACATCTTCCATCACAGGCTACAGTCTTCAAGCAAAAGCTTTAACTAACAGTCTCATATAGGTAAAAAATCCTTAGTGGATTTTCTTCGACATCTTTCATAACAGATTACGGTTGTTGAGCAAAAGCTTCAATCAACAATCTAGGATAGTTCAACCATCCTCGGTGGATTTCATATGATTTTGTTCATTACAGGTTAATGTCGTTGAGCATCTCCGACTATACAACTCAGAACATGTCTTACATTCTTAATAGATTCTCCTTTCAATCATACCCCCAGAAGTCTTGCCCCAAGAGGCATGCCTCGGTGGGAAGATACAATACCCCTGCAAGTTGAGCCCAAGATTCCAAACTCGATGGGAAGCTATCATACCTCTGGAAGTTAAGCCCAGGAGTTAATTCTCAATGGGAAGATACAATACCGCTGAAAGTCGACCCTAGTAGGCAAAACTCAACAGGAAGTTACCATGGTCCTTAAAGTCAAGCCTAAGAGGCAGGACTCGATTGATAAATACGGTATCCCTAAAAGTCAAGCCCAAGAGGCAAAACTCAATGGGAAGTTACCATGCCCCTCAAAGATTAGCCTATGATGCAAGTTTCGATGAGAAGCTAATAATGGACAATATCCACACTAGAAAGACTCCAAGAGAGTAAATGATTGACATGGTTTCCGCTCAAAACCTTAGAAGGCTACAAACCTTTGAAAACATAGATACATCAAATACCTTTGAAGGATACAAACCTCAAGAGGCACATGTACATTAAAGACCTCAAAAAGGCTACAAGCCTTAGGAGTCACAGGTACATCAAAGAGCTTAGAATGCTACAAGCACTAGAAGACACTGACGCATTTCAAGCTCCTAGAAGGCGTAAGCCTATGAAAGCACAAGCCTTAGAAAATACATGCATAAGTGAGCACAACCTTAGAAAGCACTGGCCTCAAACAGTACACAATTCTTTTTATGTAAATGCATATACTAACTTTGATTGTAGACTCTCGCGTATTTGAAAAGCTAAAGAATCTCAGAAGGCATAAGCATCAGAAGAGGCCTGCACCAATATGCAACTCAAAAGTTGGGTAACAACACCACAGAAGTGGGGCAAAAGAATCCCAGAAGAGGCAACTCTGACTCCGATAAAAAGACAAAAGCAACCTCAAAAGCAACATACACATTTTTATTGCACCGCACTAGAGAAAATGTGCAGACAGACACATCATCATTATGTACAAATGTCACATAAAACAATTGAATGGCTACAAACTCCGACATATACTTATACAAGGGCTATAACAGATCAGCTCGTCTTTGAGTGGAGTCGGCATTGCCTCCCCGAAATTCCAATACTTTTGCTGATCTTCAAAGAGTCTCCAGATATCATCACCACACAAGCATGAAAATCTCCACCTCAAAGCATGGTGGGAAAAATCCAGTGTTTCTTCATCTCCATCAGAATGCGTAGTAGCAATAAGCAAGAAGACCCTGAGTCAACTGCTAGGCAGTGAAGTGATAACTTTCTTCATCTCAGAGGTGCGAAAGAAGTTCTTATTGATCGTCTACTACTTAGGTTGGGGACGATTTTTTTTTGCACCTTCTTCAAGAAAGAAAATCTTGTTGATCGCCTCCTACGCAGGACAGAGATTACTTTCTTTTGTGTCGCATTGCGAAAGAATATCCCATTTCTTGTCTTTTACGTTGGACGAGGATGACTTTTTTTTTGCACTAGAACGCGAAAGAAGAGCTCATTGCTTACATGTTGCACAGGATGGGGACGACTTTCTCCAACACTGGAATGCGAAAGAAGATTTTGTTGCTCGCCTGTTTTGCAAGGTAGGACGACTTTCTCCTACAGCGCATTACATAAGATCTCATTGCTCGTATGCTGCGCAAATCATGAATGACTTTTCTCTGCACCCTCAAGAAAGAATATCATGTTGGTTGCCTGCTACACAGAACGGAAACAATTTTCTTCTACACCGCAACATAAAAGACGATCACGTGGGTCACCCGCTACGCAGGACGATGACTACTTTCTTCTGCACCGCAGCGCGAAAGATCTCATTCCTCGCATACTACGCAAGGCGTGGATGGCTTTCTCCTTCACTAGAATGTGAAAGAAGATCTCGTTGCTCGATATGCATGACAAATACGACTTTGACTTATACTGGAACTCTAAAGATGTCGTTGCTCACCTGCTATGCTGGACAGGGCGACTTTCTCCTGTAGCACAACACAAAATAAGATTTCGTTGTTTATCTACTATGCAGGTCAATGATGAGTTTCCATTGCACCTTCTTCAAGAAAGAAGATTTTGTTGGTCGTCTGTTACACAGGACAAAAACGACTTTCTTTTGCAGCGCAATATGAAAGAGGACCCCGTTAGTCGTCTATTACACAAAACAAAGACAGTTTTCTTTTGTGCCGCAACACGAAAGATGGTCTCATTGATTGCCTGCTACACATGTCAGGAATGACTTTCTTCTTCTGAGAAATCTCAAATCACTTGCTAGGCAGAATCAGTGATTTAGGTTGGGGCTGAGAATTAATTCAATTCATTTGCTTATTTATAGATTAAAAAATCACCAATACTTATGGCTGAGAATTAATTCAATTCATTAAAATAATAATAATAATAATAATAATAAATTGAAATTTACATTAATTTACTTGTCTTTCGGACCTTCTAGCTTTCATCTCATGGTCTTCGTCTTTCTCATTCTATTAAAAAAAAAAAAAGACGCAAGAATTTTAATCATTAAAAAAATAAAAATGAAAAAACTGTTATTAACATTAAATTAAAAAAAAAAGCTGAATTTTACGCGAACGTACTTTTGCCCCCCTGCCTCTGCCATTGCCAATGCCCAATGGCCTGAGCGTTGGACCAGCCAGCCCACCAAAATAAATTTTTTTTCGGGTTGTGTATGAAACGTGAATGCTGGAGCATGGAGGAGAGAACTAACAAAGCATAAAGGAGAGAACTAACAATACTAGCTTGTAGCTTTTAATTTTATGGCCATGTAATAGACTTATATTCTTAAAAATGCAGCGCATATGTATATAGTTTGCATGATTTTAATAAGCTTACAATCAAATTGTGTGTCTCGACAATACGAATCCAACGAGTCCAAGATCACTTAATTTCGACATCTTTAAGACTTAAATATTCATCAAACGTCGTATGACCGAGAGAACCTCTCTTGACCGTCTGATCAAAGTGATTCAAGTTGTTGCATTAATTGAACGCAGAATTCTATAAATAGAAGCTCTCCCCTCTCATAGGAGAAGCTTGAAGCTTGAAAGAGAGCGTGAAGCTTAGAGAAGGAGCCGCCGACCACCAGTCGCTGTCCATCGCTTATGCAGACCATCAATTGTCGATCGTTGTCGACCATCACTCCTCGGCAGTTTCCAATCAGCATCAGTCGTCATTCACTTCTTACGACAAGTTTATCCATGCACCGATTTTGTAGCTCAAAAGATTGTGCAACTCTTTCGTGCCTGTGGAATAAAAAACTGTACTTGCAATCTTCAGTTTATAGTGGATCTCTTCAGTTGGGTCAAACCTCATGGTTTTTTCTTAATTTAAAGGTTTTTCAAGTAAAAACTTCTAGTATTTTCACTGTATGTTTCTTTCATTTTGAGTATGTGTTGACTTCTCCTGCAATAATGAGACAATAACACATTACTCTACCGTTGTGAATCTTCTAGCACACATCAATTATCTTACTCAAATTTTATCAAAGAAAAAAAAAACCATCGATATTCTTAGAGGATATCTTTAGTTTAAGCTCAGGGAAATGAAAATTTTATTAAGCAAGACCCTTTAATGTGATTATAAAATTCTGCATTTTTCGATAAAACAAAAATATTGTACCATAAACTAAGGATAACATGTCTTTCTATGAGCTGTATGTAGACAAAGTATGGTGAGACAAGTTTTTTACCTTTGAACCATTAAGTAAAATTATTATGAGAAACAAATGTTTATTTATTTTTTCCACCGAATTAACATATTTGCTTTGCCAAGCAAAACCTACTTCCTAACATAGCACATAGAGCTGTCAAAAAAACTCGTTGTTCGTGAACAGTTCGTATTCGGTTCGTCAATGAGTTCGTGTTCGATTTATTAAATTAGTAAATGAGACGAACATGAACAAATTTTTTTTTCGTTCGGTTAGTTAAATGAACCAAACATGAATAATGATGCGTTTGTTCGTGTTCGAATCGTTATTGTTCGAAATATAAAATAATTTAAAATAATTATATATAAAAATTTATGATATTTTAAAAAATTAAATTTTATAAATTATAATTTATAATAAATTAACAATAATAAAATAATAAAATACAATAGTAGTAATATACAAATATATATATTATATATTTATATAATATAAGTTATATAATTAATATAATATATTATTTATATATATTAATATTAAGGATGTCGAACAGACTTGTCGTTCGCGAACAGCTCGTGTTCGGCTCGTTCGTTAAGAAACGAACACGAACAGTGCCTTCACGAACAATTTCAAACACGAGCTTATTTCAAACGAACCGAACACGAACACAAGCTATGTTCGTTCATGTTCGGTTCGTTTACACCCCTAATAGCACAAGTAATTAAATTGGTTTCCTCAACGGGATTTACAAACATAACAAAAAGGTTTTATATATAATATATTATTTAATATCAAAATTTTGTTATTTATTCATATAACATTTAATTCTTATATTCTGATATTTTTTTCTGAAGTAAAATATATGTTCTTCTATGTATATATTTATGGTGATTGTAATATTAAAATGTTGATATTTGATTTGTAAATAAGCGGAGTGCGACGCCAGATGCCCAAAAAAAATTTGCGTACGTAAGACGCCCGCAGAGCTGCGTACATCTATAACCTATAAATTTATTACAAGGAGGTTATTGGAAGGTTATAATTGTGTTATACCTCATGTAACATCCCTATAACTTACATGTACATTCTAATAAGTTTCGCACTTCTGTTTTCATATATTTGTAAGTTACAGCAGGTTACATGGAGGTTACAGGAGGGTATAACGCGGTTATAACCCCCCAATACCCTTCTTGTAACCTATTTGTAGGTTGCAGACATACGCAGTACGTCTTAGGTAGGCAAATTTTTTCCCCCAAAATAACCAAATATTATATTTAACGTCAATGCATTAGTTAAATTGTCCAACAGTTGTCGCACATTCTTTGTGGTAGAATAAGCTAAACAAATGGGATTATTTGCTTCATGCCATTTATTAAAGAGGATTAACCTCGGAAACTTTGTGGTCTTAATGGCATCGGATTAATCACAATGCTTTTAATATAATTATTTCTAATTTGTTAAATAATGTAATTATGTATTAGTTGTCCAACCCTAGCAATTTGGATCACCAAAACTCTTGTTTTTTTTTTAAGTAAAATATAATAAATGTGTGTATCAATTAGTTGGCATGAGATTTAATATAGCTGATGCGGTGAGATTGTTGTATGAAACCAATAAGGAAATTTATAAAAAAAAGGAAAAAATAAATAAATTTAACTTTTAACCTTTTTCTTTAGAATCAAAAAAAGAAAATTTTGTTCACTCTTAAAGCCAATAAATAACTTGGATTGGAGAGGATGGGCTCGAATCTTAAAGCAAATCCTACAGTTTGCTTAAAGTTTTGAAATCGCACTTATATATCCTAAATTGCCTAACCATAGTTAGTGGCAGTATTGCTGCTCCAGATTTGGAAAGCTAGAAAGGCTATACCAACCCTTGAAAGACATTTAAACTGCCTTTAACTTCAGCGATCTGTCTTATTTTGTTAGCTTGAGTGCGAAACATCTCAATTGTTTTGGCCTATCTTGTTTATTAATAGCAGACTGTTTCTGTGATATGACAAACAGTTTTTTTCAGTGTGCTGTTTAAATTTGTGATCTCTGGGAATGTAACATTAATTTCTATGTGTTTATATATCAACACGTCCGTCTCACAATCATAATGATTTTGATGAAATATTAAGAATATGAATGTTACTTGATGTTGGATCCTATGTTGTCCACGAATCACATGAAAAGAATAGAATATAAGACATCAGAGAGAAACATAAGGAAATGGAAAATGTGTAACTCTTTATTCATGGAAAGATTCTTTATTTATAGAGAAATGAGGTAAGATATGTTGAGTTACAATTACACCCTTACTTTAATGGGGTTGTGCATGTTATTACATATATTTTATATATGTGGGTCCTGGGTATGGTGGCACTAACGCTCAGTTGGCTAAATCGGCGAACCCTCTAAAAGGCACTTGTGGTAGGCTAAGCTATATCTGTTAATAATACCGGTCAAGTGGGCTTCGTGTTGCTAGTCAACGAGACTCTTATCAACAAAAGGGCGAGGGGGTCGACATCGTCGACTGAGTTGAGTTGATAAGTTTATCAACTATCGTCGCCAACCCTCAATCTCTGACATGGAACTCATGTTAGCTAGGCGGAGCTAAGCTTTAGGACGAATGGTAAATCACCATAATTTTATAGAAAAACTCCCTCAAGCGAAGAGAGGTCGAAGGATGGCTGATTCGTCTTATTGACCCCTGTTGGTGTTCGGGAAGACTGTTGAATACCTCTGAGGAAAATCAAAAACTTGAGGGTTAGCTTTTCCCCTTAGGTACATGGGTACAATAGTGGGGATGTCCTGAAATCCCTTGTACTTGACGACCGATCGAACAACTTAGGTTTAAGCCGCTTGGATGCCACGGTAAAGATTGGTTTTGGAGCTTCTGATCGAATCCATGGGTCCCCGAGTCTTCTATTGCAAGGCCCTTCTATGACATAACTTGTTATGTACGTGTCATTAGATCTACTCGAGATTCATGCCATTATTTTTTTTTCCATATAAATTTTAGGTGTAAGATATGTACATAAATGGGAATCATGTGATATTTCTTCCCCCTCTCTCTCTCTCCTTGTATAGAACAAGAAGTATTAATTGTGAAAAAGTACATCTCTATATGGAAATCCTTCTTCACTTTGTTTGAATTCTTGTAATGATTTTTAGTTGATTAAACAGTTTTGTAGTGTTATGGTTGAAAATTACAAGAGGTTAGGAGCAGCACGTCTTCATGGAAAAACTTGGCTGGAATTTGGCACACATCATTGAATGTTAGTTAGAAAGTTGCCAGAAGTTGGAATTATACGTTCATAAAGAATGAAGCAAAGGAAATACTTTCAACATTTGAAAATAACTTATGACATTCATATTGTGAATGTGCTTAGGACCTTCTATTATATTGCAAACTCACTCCATTGAATAATTATTTCATTGATAATGAACGACCATGATCGAGGCGATCAAAGGGTTATAATATTTAATGACCACTTGAGATAATTAATATATAGAATCTTAATAAAAAAAGACTTGATATTATCAAGACATCGAAAAAAAATCACTTTTGTGTGAATACATCAAGATAGTTGTAGATAAGAATGTAATTGAGTTAAGTCGACACATGAGTCAGCTTGATCTCGGCCTCATGAGTGGCATTTGATTTGAACTCCATTGGGCTAATAAGTGAAGCTTGAGTCAACCTTGACTTGTTAGCTCATGAGCGAATTGGTTTTTTTTAAAAAAAAATTAATATTTAATGCACTTAAAATATCTTAAATTTAATAGGTTATGTATATGTTATTAAAAATAGTTAAAATTATATTTCACTTTTTTTTATTTTAAATGTTTGTTTTTAATAATTTAACCCAAATTGTAAAATTTTTTTGTCATTTTATTACAATACTTATTTGAATTAAATTTTATTTTAGTTTTTTTTCATAATAAATGAGTTAGTTCGTGAGCTGATTCAAACTCTTAGGATTAAGCTGGAATTTTATTGATTAATCAAACTCAAGCTCAAGTCGAGGTGGCTCGTGTTAAGCTGGCTCATCTAAACCCATATTTATAGATGGAGGACTTTAATGATGTGGCATGCCTTCAACTCTATCCACCAGAATTATTGCCCTAATCTCATGATTAGAGGGCCCTAAACACATAAAATTTAATTTGAAAACTTAACATCTTAAATATCAATAGTTCAAATTTTTCAGCATTGGATGAAATAGTTTGATATTTTCTATTTGTAATACCTATATATTTCTACTTGTTAGAGTCAAATACCTTAACATCATGATTGTTTCATCTTCTATTTCAAATGGACATTTTGCCAATGTTTTGTTTTGTAAATACAAAAATTGGAATCCAATTTTTGTTTGAAAACATATGCTGAATTTGTAACGTGCACCGACGACAAAGCAAGGTTATGTTCTTTGGTAAGAAAATTTCTTGGTCGAGAAGCATGCATGATAAATTTACGGTGTTCTTTTTACAAGAAACTTAAAAAGGTTGGAACGGTAATACTTTATTTTATAATAAAAAAAGAATTTGTTGAATCTAAAATTATAATATGGGTCACGCCCAAGGAATAGAACATCGATCTGGCGAGAGGAATAGAGAAAAAAAAGTAAGTGCACAATATCACGAGTTTTTCTTGGAATAGATTCAATATTCGCTCTTCTACTTCCTTGAAGAAATGACTCTGGCCTCCTATTTATTAGTTATAGGGATTGTCTCGTTAGTTACATATTTGTTCTTATTTATATAAAAACGTTACAAGTGATCAATGAACATTTACACCTTTTAATATTTGTAACTGACTCTGGGATGCTTCGAAATTGGCAACCGTCAATAGCACTATTTCGCATGTAATTGTTTAGATCGAGGTATTAATGATTCGTAGATACTAACATTTGGTCGTCTGAAAATCGTTCTGCCATCTTTGTTGAAAGGTTGTTGAGCTGTCTTCTTGAGGGAACCCTCCGTGGAGGATTTTTTATCCTTAGGATGAACATAAAACATATGGCAGGAATTGTATAACCGTAATCTAACAGGAAGTTATCTTTCGAACAAGAGGTCTTCATAAAGGACTGAAAATGTGTTTTAGAAAACGACCATCGGTACTCTCTACAAGAGATACCAAAATTTGGTTGAGGGGGTTGGCTATCCCCCCGATTAGGTGTACAACGTGTTTTTCATTCAAATACACTTTCATTCGGTCGTCCCATGAACCGAACGAATGGAATAATGCTTGACGCCTATATTTCTATTGTTCAGAAACAGATCTTTGGAATTCTTCTAGTGTGACTCATTGAATTTCTCAAGGTTGATACGATCATATGAAATATAAAATATTCTATATGTTCTGTTTAAATTTTTATTCAAAATAAGTCTCAATATTATTTAATTTATTTTGAGATAGACATGTATGAAGCATTATTGATTTTTAATATTCTAAAATAGATTTAAAAACAAACAATTTTAATTTAAAGATAAAAACTTTTTTATTTTCTAATAACCCTTGCGTTGTCCTTTCTCTCGTCATCCTTTTCGGAATTTAAAACTTGGTCGTCAAGGACTTCAATTCAATTTATGACATCTGGTAATTTAGTCGAACGAACTGAGTATTATTAAGACGTATATGTGCATAATATTTCTATTTTTGACATGAGAAAATATTTATCATTTAGTTTGTTTGTTTGGTTAGATGTGATTTCATTGACGTGTTGTGATATTTTTATTATTATCGTGAGCAAAAAAATATTTTAAATTAAAATTCAATACATTTGAGCCTCAATTTTAATAAATTTATAATTAAATTAAAGAACTTGATAAGACAAACCCAATCATACTACAAAATATGATATCTTAAAATCTTGCAAAGACTTTTTTTTCTATTTTTGGACGTAAATCTAGAATTTCGAAATTCCAAATGGAAGATGAATCAAAGGGATCTTGAGAAGCAAAAGTGAGTGAAGGTGGGTAGGAGGAAGAGGGGAGATAGATTATATAAATCATAAATCTCGGCATGAATGTCATAGGGAATGAATGACAGAAATAAAAGAGCTTTTCTTTGAGATAAGCAACCAAACGACGATTTAAGGTCGAGCATACCGCATCTCTTAGCCCGAGATAGGCCCAAGCTCTGAAGATGATTTCCTGCTCGGTAGTGGCGAGAACCACCAAGAGTGAGACGTAGATTATCTTGGTAGTGAGTCTCGTCTAAAAAGACAGCTACAATATCTACCCAGGACCTTGCCATATAGGGACATCCAGTCGAGGCAATGAATCTACCAAGTATGCGAGACATGGGCCCTGTAAAACTAGAGTTGAATGGCAAATGAGCCAAGGCTCATCCGACTGCAATTGGTCAGCCGACCCTTGGCGAGTGAGATCGTCATGCGGTTGAGCGCCTCAACCGACCGAAATCACGTAGGAAGGCATAATAGTCACTCGACCGGTCACCTCACGGGCGAGGGGTCAGGCAGCTAATGAACTGTCGGGGCCGACAATGACAGAAGCCCAACATCTAAGACCTGTGGACCAACCACTGCGACAGGAGTAGATTCCGCAACATCTTTCGACGTCCCATCATTCTAGCGATCCTTCGACCTGGGCAATTTGTCTATGAATCTTTCAAGGGAAGAGACAGTCTTAAAGGCTCTCTCTCCCTCTTGCGTCATGGTGCCCCCTTTTCCTGTGGCAGTGGCTAAGGAAGGATCTTGACAACCGCTCTTTTTTGCTCGCCTTGACCGAAAAGATCAGCTAACCCTCAACATTCGAGACCAGATTAGACTCCAAAACATCTTTGCAAGGCCTCCTTAGCAACTGATCTTCAAAGTCATCAGATGAGTCGACTACGCTGACCAAATTAGACTCGACTCATGCCCGTTTTATCTTCGTCACCACTTTCTGCCTCTTTATGGACGAAGACATCTGAAACCTGCCTTCGCCAGCCTCTGAGGATCCACAATCATCTGGTTTGAACCATCATCCATAACACTCCTCAACTATAAAAAGGGAAACCGATGACAAATGACACAAGCTCAGTTCACGCACATTTATAGAGCACATGAGGCACGGAAACCCAAGGGAAGTTAAATGTTCAATCAATTCACGATTTTAATGCTGACAATTATTTAATAAATTTTCATGTCATTATTGTAGTTGTTGCTATCAAGAAACATGAAAACTAAGGGAACTAATATATATAAATAAGAAATGTCGGCACGAATCTCAAAGGGAACGAATGACCGAAATAAAAAAGCTTTCTTTCGAGGTAAGCAATCAACTGGCTATTCAGCGTCGAGCATGAGAAATCGCATCTCCGACCTCGCAATAGACCCGAGCTTTGGAGATGGTTCCTCGCTAGGTGATGGCGAGATCCACCGAGAGAGAGGAGTAGATCATCCTGACAGCGAGTTTCGTCGAATACCTCGCATAGGCAACAATAAGATCCACTCAAAACCTTACGAGATAAAGAGATCCGTCCAAGGCGACGAATCTATCAAGCAAAGCTAGGCACAAGACCTTTAAAACTCAAGTTGAACAACTAGTGAGCCACAGCTCATCCGACCGCAATTGGTCGACTGACCCGGGGCGAGCGAGATAGTCATGCGGTTGAGCGCCTCGACCGACTCACATGCACTTTGGAAGACACAGTCACCACTCGACCGATCATTCTCTTAGACTCTATGCGCATAGCTGCTCAGGATCAAGATCCAGCCGAATGTCATCTCAGACTCTCAACCATATAATTATTTACTGACCAAAATACCCCATATTGTACCTACTTTACTTGTGGTACATAATGTAATCTTACGACCCTCTTTCCTATAAATAGAGGCTTATTTTATATAAAAAAAAGCTTCGAGATTTTGCCATTCATTGTTGTGATTTATCTGTCATTTTCTTTTCTTTCGCGCTTTTTTTCTTTAGGGGGGTCTCCCACACAAATTTAGATTCAACAAATACAAAATTTTTTGGATGTGAATAATTAACTGATGAAAAAATTCAAGGAACTTCAATGTTTTGTGCAATAGAGTTTTTTTAACTATCTTTTTATTTATATAAAAAAAAAACATTAAATACCTATATATTTTAAACGAAAATTAAGCATACCTAACATCATATAAAATTAGAGGTGAGTTGTGCCGGAGAAAACTCTGAGATTCACCTGTTGACTCTCAGTGCATGCGCAACCTACAATGCACCATTAAATGAAAAACAAATTTGGATATATGGAGAAATAATAGTTGATACAACTTGATCATAAATCATTGGAATGACATTTGATTCAAATTGCAATGTGAAAATAACATATGAGATATTATCACGATATAATAGTTGAAGGAGATACTTTTAAGTCGTTCATTAGAGTTAAAACCAAGAAGCACATTTAAAATTCATTTCTGAAACAAAAAAAAAAAGTTGAACTTTTGTTTTATGGTAATGATTTACGCCATATAATTAAGCTGTCTCATTTTTAGTGGCTAATAATAATTGTCATGTAACATCTCTTTAGAGATGTGCAAGGCCACTTCTTGTATAATTCTCATACGGATTGTTCTTGGCTCATGAGCCTAAGAGAAAAATACATATATATATATATTTATAGCCAATAATAGATGAATTAAAAGTTCTATAAAAATTATGAGGGAATTATACATTATTGGCGTAAATCAAAACAATACTTATGCGGGAATTGGTAATATATGTCATGTTATAAAATATTTGAATCTGAAATGTGCCTATTAGAAGACTTAGACGCTTTTAAGTTCCGTCTGGTCCTCACCACCCTGTGATCATCAAACTTGACGTTGTTCAACTCACCACCCTATGTTCATCAACCTTGACGTGGTTAAACTCACTCACCCTGAGGAGAAGGAGAGAAGCAGTTCACTGAGATAGAGGACTTCCCGATAACTGACTCGCCTCCCGCCTACAACTCCATTTTTGGTCGCCTGTTACTAAACCGTTTTAAGGCCGCAGTTTCCATATACCACGTCGTGATCAATTTCCCAAGATATGGAGAGGTGATCATTGTCTGAGAAGATATGGAACAGTCTCAAGTTTGCTACCTCCAGGCCGTCAGAAGCTTGGGGCAGAAGCTGCTTGACCTACAGAACCGGAGGGAATCAAGTCTCGAAACCATTAAGAACACCCTAGAAATTTTTGTCGCCAACCGAGAGCTTGATAAATAATTTTTTAATAAGTAAAAAATTTAAGTTAAGGACACGGACTACTAGTTTAGACACTTCGGGATAATTGTGATGTCTTCACTTGGTCCGCTGTAGAGACGTCGAGAATATCAATCGACGTCGCTTGTCACTGCTTGAATGTGAGTACTATCGTTCAACTAATAAAATAGAAGATAAAAAAATCAAATGATAACACTGCCTGTTCTCATCAAAGAAGAGGTATTAAAGATAAAAAAAAGTGGGATACACTAAGAATGTACAGTACCCCACATGGGTTTCGAAAGTCATCATGGTTCAAAAGGCCAACAGAAAATGGCGAACCTGAATGCCGCCTGCTCGAAAGACTACTAGCTACTGTCGAGGATCGACATCCTAGTGGATTCAACTATGGGCCACCCCATGATGAGCTTTCTAGAAATCTTCTCAGAGTATCACCAAATAAATATGCACCAGACCAAAGTTGAGAAGACTACTTTCATAACTGCCGAATGTGTTTTCTGTTATAATGTATTGCCTTCGGGCATAACATTGTTGAGGCAACGTACTAACGCTTGATAGAGGTAATTTTTGCCAATCAAAAAGAAAAAAAAATGTTAAAGCCTATGTGGA
This sequence comes from Phalaenopsis aphrodite, assembly GCA_003013225.1. NCBI lineage: Eukaryota > Viridiplantae > Streptophyta > Magnoliopsida > Asparagales > Orchidaceae > Phalaenopsis > Phalaenopsis aphrodite. The sequence continues at coordinate 2,430,508 of NEWO01000005.1, forward strand.
TGATGTCTTGGTAAAAAGCTGGACGACTTAACAACATTTAAAAGATTTAAAAGATACAATCCAAACTTTTATAAAATATAATATGAAGCTAACCCCTCTAAAATGTGCATTCGAAGCCTCAACTGGCAAGTTCCTGTATTACCTTCTGACTATTGAAGATATAAAAGCCAACTCAGACAAAATCCAAGCGCTAATTAATATGTCATCCCTTAAAAATACCCGAGAGGTGTAGAAGTTGACTGGCCAAATTGTTCTCCTTAGCCATTCATTTTAAGGTCGGGCTATAAGTGTGCAACATTCTTTAAAATACTCAAAAAAGTCGAAAGCTTTGAGTTGACATTTTAGTGTCCGCAGACCTTCTAGAACCTGAAGGACTCCTTAGCATCACCGCTGATTTTTCAAAGCCTAAAGCCAAATGAAAAACTCTCATTGTATTTAGGAGTAGGCGCTAAAGCAATCAACTCAATGCTGGTTAAGAAAGAATCAAGAAAGTGATTCTCGGTCTACTACACTAGTCGCGTCGTCTGAGGAACGGAAGTTAGGTACCTTATTGTGGAAAGATTAAACGTTGTTTTGACTGTGTCAGCTCACAAGTTACGACCCTACATTCAAACATGTCTCGCCCCGGGTGATTTAATATCATCTGCTAAAGTCTATGGTTACTTGAGCAAAACATTCCTGCTGATTACTCAAGTAGGCGGTAGAGCTGAGCAGATTCAACATCACATATGTCCCCTGAACGACTATCAAGGCACATTCAGTCACTAATTTTCTAGCAGATTTCTCAGAATAAGAGAGGTCAGGCACAGAAGATCCTACCAATCAATAAGAATGGCTCATATATGTGGACGATGCCTTAAATCAATATGGAGTAGGATTGGGTTCGGCTTTGATTAGCCCATCAAGAGAACCCTTACATCACTCGATAGTTGTGGAGTTCAAAGTAACAAACAACCAAATAAAATATGAAGCCCTGATCGTCAGTTTGCCTCTTGCCTATGAAATGGGTGTCTCCTGTGTAGTTGTGAAGTTAGAGTCGTTGTTGGTAGTAAACGAAATAAATAAAGAATTCAAAGGCTAGAGACCAAGTGATGATCCGAAAATTTATGCAGTTTAGGATGGATCATGCATAATGTTGGCATTATATCTTTCACGTATGACACATATTTTTGGTGTCATGAGACCTTATTTTATAATATGTATGCTCTCCTGACTCAAAACATCAACAAAAACTAGTCGCGCCGATAAATTCATTACAAAACAGATTGCGAGAGCATTTTTTGGATGTTGAATTTACCTAAAGAGAACGCTGTGTTTTCTTCCATGGACAAATGATTAAGAAATCGAGATAATTAAATAAAAAACCTTAAAATTATGAAGCCATATTTTAAAGCTTTTATCCAGCCCTAACCTTCTTGGCCGGAATCCCTCTTCCGCTCGCGTCCCCGCCGGCGAAGCCCCAGCTGGCGTCCTCCCTCTTGCACGCGCCCAATCGCCGGCCACCATTCTCCCCTTTCCACGCAGACTTGCTTCCTCCTCTCGCCGAAAGCCCTTACCCTTTTGGCCGAAGCTCTCGCCGAATTCTATCTCCATCGCCGCCGGTGAGCCTCCCGCCGGCGACATACTCTCCTCCCTGCTGGCCGCGTCCCCTTTTACTCTCACCCGAAACTCACGCACGGGGTTTCCCTTCACTCTGAAACCTCACCCGCTGGCAAACGGCACGGTTGCCTTCTTTCCTCTCGCCGGAGGTCCTCGCCTAGCTTCTCTTCCTCTCGGTCGAAGGCCACAAGCGGTGCGTCGGCCCTGGCATTACACCTCGCCAGACGCCCGTCTTCTTTCTCTCTCAAGGTCTACCCTGTCGGCCTGGAAACCGCGCCGGTGAGCTCTCTCTGCCGAAGCTCGCCGTCCCGCTTCCTCCTTTTTGCTGAAATCCCCGCCGGAGCTCCGGCCATTGACAAAAAGACAGGATTCCCGGCTTGTAGGAAGCATCGAAGCACTCTCCGTCAACCATTACGAAGGTGAAAGTCCTCTAAACTTGATTTTTCTTCTTTTCTAGCGAGCCATTTACGGTCTGTGTTAGAGTTATATGACCTTGGCTGATGTTAGAGGGAGGCCACTAGGTTAGAAAGTTTTCTTTTGAGACCCCCCTACCATCTTTGAGCATTATATCCAAAATCCCTAAATCTCTAACATATTACAAAGATGACATTGTATTAATCTCGTGGTTTGTCGTGGCTGGTTCACTGGGATGGAAAAGTGAAGCCAAGAAATTTCTAAACAGGAGGAAACTCTTTGATCTCTACTCTCTAGATTTTGAAATTTTTTGTTTGTGAGAAATTTTTCATGCTCGGCCATTCAAACAGAGGTAGGCGTATTGTCACGTCGCATATTAAGTCATTAGTACACCTCTCCATCTCTCGAGCTTAGAACCTATGTGAGGTCGTTAAGACAAGTTTGATTTGTTGTTGAGCACGATTGGGTCTCATTTTGCATGTGTTCATTTTCATGTACATGTGTTTTTGTCATTGGGCATGTGTGGATCATTGGTATTGCATTAATTTGTAAAATGCATCAAAATGTGTAGGTCTTAATGCTTATATGTTTGCATGAGAAAATTTATTTGGCTTGATGCTCATTTTTCCATATGCATGAAAAATCATTTTGGTTTGATGTCTTTGTATGCAAAATTATGTTTGTCATTGATCGTGCATTCATCATACTTTTTTGTGCTTTCTAGCATTTGACATATTTGGTCTCTTTGAACAACTCCACTTGCGGTGTCTCTTTGAGCACTTGCGCTTTCAGCATCCCCGTGTATACATCACCGTATGTACGTGATTATATGTTTGCATACTTCATTTAGATTGGCTAACATATAAGACCACCCATTGTGTAATTCTCCTTAACGGGAATTATGCTCCCTCACTCCATGCGACATCGTCTAGTAATGTCGTAGGTATCTTACATTGCGACACCTAGTATGAGTTATGCTATATAGCCCTTGAACTCGTAAAGTGTGCGATTTACGCCCATCTAAATGTGTGATTCACATTTTAGCACAAATCATCATCTAGTACGTTTGGCATCAATTAACATTTGTTGTGTGCTTGCCTTGCATTTGGGTATCTCATGCATTGATTATGTTTGCCATTTGCATGAACTTGTTTGGGTGCCTTTCGGGCGAGGTACAATTCCTCTAAGAGTTGTTTTATACTCGATGCGATCTCTTTCGTAGCATTTGTCTGTCATTTGCATGAGCATATGAGTCTTCTCTGGCGAGGTGTAATCTCTCCTAGGGTATTTTGTATCCGGTGCACCCAGTCTGCATGTGTCTTGTGAGCGTAACATCTCTGAATTTTACACCGACATGCCTACTGTATTCATCATGGCATATGTCACCATGTGCTCATGATGAGTATTTGCTCAACATGTTGATAGTTTAGACTATCATTTAACATCCATTGTGATTGCTCGCACATCAGTAGAGCAATTACATCGAGTCTTCCTTTTAAGCATACTTTTGTGATTGCTCACACGTCGATAGAGTGATCACGACACACTATATCTCTTTGCATTTTTGCATGTGCATTACCCGAGTTTTCCTTGATGGGAAATCATACTCATTGGATGATTGACCAGCTGCTGGTCACGGTGCTATAATAAGCATTGCTTGTAAGGATAACTCAAAGAGTAACACAAATTATTGCATTGTTTTATAGGTTCTTTTTAAAGATTTGGAGTCGCAAACTTGTCTATTTATATGTCGTTGTATAATCTTTATTCGAATAAATCTTCCTTTTGAATCGTATCAACGATTCAAAGAGGAGAGAAATCGAAAAGAAGGATATATGACAACAAATATACAAATAAATAAAAAAATAAACAAAAGGCATATATGAATAATCCTAATGTGTTGGGTCGAGAGTATTTGTCCAAATCTACAAAGAGAATCCCAACATAAGCTACCCGTAATCATAGAACAAAAAAGAATATTTTTTTTTGGGGTCAATAGTCTCCTAGAGGAATACATCACTCTGGTTAATCAAATTGTGGGGAATACCCAGGAATACTCTCGATAAAAGAAATTTCGCTTATATTATCATGAACTTGAAGAATAACTCATCAAAGAGGTTATTTTGTATGAGAATATCTCGATGCTTAAAAGCTCTCGCTAAGCCACATGACAGATATTAAGTCTCTCACATCCCAAATAGGTATCTGCTCGTCGGCATCAGAACCTACAAAATAACCATAATCATCTCGATGTGGATATCCTTATACGCCAGAGCTTATCGGGTCATAAGGGCAGAGTGTGAATCATCGCATCCCAAACGGAAGACAACTCATCGGTGATCAGGGTGTCAAGATGATATCAACGAAGCCAAAAAAACGACATGGCTCAAAGTCTAGCTGGAGGTCTCAAATGGATGTCTTGCACTACGGGAATCAACGCGTGCATCAAATAATGTTACATAACGCTCGAGCGGAATGAATTCACTGGTAACATAAAAAATTGATGCCAACAACTCCTTCTATCTTGTGCAAAGCACTCTCCACTTGTAATTTTTTATTTGATATACAAAGAACTGTCGTCTTCTGCCTGTGATTTTTCTTATTTAGGTTTTTCACATAAAATCTGTGTTTTCTTTCTTTCTTTTATATCTTTTTATTTGTTGGATCGATTAATATTAAATTATAATAAGCAATATTAGAGACCAGTTTTGATTTCGACGATGACAACAGTAAAGTACGACATCTCTCTTTTAGATTGCAACATCAAAATTTCTCTTTGATGAACTAAGATGCGAGCTATCTTTATGTAGAATGATCTAGAAGATGCACTATTTGCGTTTGAGAAGATACATTCATCATGGACGCTGGAGTAGAAGCAATGTAAAGATTAAAGTGTTTTTTCTCTCAAATTCATCTTCATCTATCACAGATTCTACAGGATGTTTTGAAGAAGAAGACCGCTCCGAAGTTGTGGCTCAAATTAGAGCAATTATGCATGACAAAAAGTTTGACTAGTAAGTTGCACTTGAAATAACGTTTGCACTTTCTTAGAATGGTAGAATGTGCATCTATTATAGATCACTTAATTATCTTTAAGGAAATCATCTCTATTTAGAAGCCATGAAAGTTAAGTATGATGAAGAAGATTTGACATTAATCTGGTTGTGCTCATTACTTTCATTATATACAACGTTTAAAGATACCGTCTTGTATATGAGAGAGACAATTGCTCTGGACAAAATATATGATGCTCTATTTTGTTAGGAGAAGTTGAAAAACCTTGTCGATGAATCCGTTGCTTAAGGATGAGGCCTTGTCATTCGAGGCAGAACTCAAGAGAGGAGTTCTGGTGTTGATACAATTAGTTAATCAAAATCTAGGAATAACAATAAGATCTGTAATTACTTTTAGTAAAAAGAGGCACAACAAATCTAAATGTTACAAATTGCAGAATGAAAATAAAAAAAATAACTTCAAATCAGAAAGACAAACAATCAAATCATTATGATGAAGTTGATGTTGTTTAAGAAGCTATTAATGATGGTGAACTCCTAGTTGTATCTGATTCAGTACCTTGTGATGTTTGGGTTGTTGATTCAACCTACAAGTTTCATATGTGTTTCAATAGAAATTAGTTTTCAACATATAAATCAATGTCACTTCTTATAAGATAATCTGTGTCAGAACTGTTAGAATCAGGATGTTTGATGGGGTCAGCAAAACACTTGGAGATATGAAACATATTTCATTTCTAAAAAGAATCTAATTTTCGTAAGTACTCTTGATGCTAAAAGTACAAGTATTTTGGTGAAGGTGGAGTTTTGAAGGTTGGCAAGGGTTCTCTTATTATGATGAAGGAATAGAAGAAGGATATTGGATTATATGTCTTGTAAGGCTCTATTGTGGTAGGTGATGCAATAGTTACTACTTTTTCATGTCAGAAGGTGAAACAACCAAACTTCGACATATCCGACTTGGGCATATGAGCGATAAATGGATGATTAAACTGAGCAGAAGGGGACTCCAAAATGGTCAAAGCATTGCTAAATTGAAGTTTTGTGAACACCGTGTCTTTGGAAAAAAAAAGAAGGGTTAATTTCAATACTAGTATTCACAATATTAATGAAATATTATACACATATATTTTGATTTTTGGAGATCATCTACACTACCATCTAAAGGAGGTTTCAGATATATATTGACATTTATTGATAATATCTTCAGAAAAAATTGTATGTTGAAGCGGAAGAATGATGTTTTTACTACATTTAAGGAATGGATGATTATGATTGAGAAATTAATTGGAAAGAAGATCAAACGTCTTCGCATTGATAATGAGTTGGAGTTTTGTTCAGGAAAATTTAATGCCTTCTGGAAATCAGAAGGAATTATGAGAGGCTTCACATTCCAATACATACCTCAACAAAATGGTGTGGCACAACGAATGAACAAGGCTATGATGGAGAAAGTTCGTTTCATACTCTCCCATGCCAAGCTACTTAAGATATTTTGGAATGAAGTAGCTTCTACAACTTGTTACTTGGTGAATCACTCTCCTTTCCTTTGCTTTTTATAAGAAAACTCCACAAGAGATTTGGTCAGGTGAACCTGCAGATTACTTTAGTTTAAGAATTTTTTGTTGTCCTGCATATGCTCATATTATCAATTGTAACTTATAGCTAGATCTATAAAGTGTGTATTTCTTAGTTATAAAACTGAAGTTAAATGTTATACGTTATGATGTTGAGAAATCAAGAAATTGATCATTAGCAGAGATGTATGTGATGAGTCTGTCGAGTTACATACATCTACAGAATCTATAGATAATTATCAAAATGAAATATCTAGCAAGCAAGTGGAGCTTAAGATTGTTACAAGTAAATTCTCAGGCATAACTTCTCAGTCAAATTCAAGTAATTATGAAGATGTTGCTTTCTTACAATCACTACAACAACCATCACAATATTCTATTGTTAAAGATAGAACAAGAAGATAATTTAAGCTACCTCAGAGGTATGGTGAGACTCATTTTATTGCTTATGCTCTAAATGTAGTTGAATGTATAGAGTGTGGTGAACAACCTTCTAGCTATAAAAATGTTGTGAATTCGGTTGACTCTATAAGTGGATGATCGCTATGTTAGAGGAGATTGAATCCTTACTTAAAAATAGAACCTGAGATTTAGCAAAATTACCTCAAGGCAAGAAAGTTGTTTACTGCAAATGAGTGTTTAAGAAGAAGGTACACCAGAAGTTGAAGATGCCCAATATAAGGCTAGATTTGTTGCAAAAGGATTCAAGTCAAATTTCAGGTGTAGATTTTATAAATGTATTCTCTTCGGCAGTGAAACATAGCTCAATTCGAGCTTTACTTGATATTGTGGCTAAGCATGATCTTGAGTTTGAGCAGTTAGATGTAAAGACTCTATTTTTGTATGGAGAACTTGAAGAAGACATCTATATGCAGCATCTTGAGGGCTTCATGGTTACAGAAAAGAATACCATGTTTGTTTGTTAAAGAAATCTCTTTACAATTTGAAACAGTTTCATAGGGAGTGGTATATGAAATTTGACTTATTCACAATTGCTCATGAGTTCAAGAGAAATAGTTATGATAGTTGTGTTTACTTCAAGAATAATAATAATAAATTATTTTCTTATATGTTGGTGATATGCTGATAGCTGCTACGAATAAAGAAGATATCGGGACATTAAAAGCTCAATTTAGCGGTGAATTTGAGATGAAAAATTTGGGAGCAGCAAAGAAAAAACTTGGCATGAAAATTCAAAGAGTTAGAATGCAGGTAAATTATTTCTAAATCAGAAAGGGTACATTGAAAAGTTCGTTATAAATTTAATATGCAGAATGTCAAGAATGTTAGTACTCTATTAGCTGTGCATTTTATATTTTCATCAGTCTTATGTTCACAATCTGATGATGAGATTGAATATATACAAGTTTCATATTCCTCCAATGCAGTGAAATCTCTTAGTCTCTGTTTGTTGCGGCTTCCTCTGCGCGGTGCGGCGGGAGGCCGCGGTTTGACACTGTGGCGCTGCGTTTTGCTTGCGCCAGCCGCGAATCCGGGTGAAACACCGACCGCGGGTGAGACCCCACGACTAGCGTTACCGCTCCGCTTTTTTACTCCCTTTCTCCTAATTTCTCCTTCGTTAGTTCTCCCGCGTTCTTTACTGCCTTGCTCCTCGCCGAGTGTGACCTACCGCTGCCCTAACTGTAATTCCGGAGATCTTCTTCTTCCGGTATAACAATTCTCAGCCAATATTTTCTTTGAGAAATCTCTTGTTTATTGTGGATTTGCATGGCGAAGTTTTTTTGTTTCTTATCCTTTATCTCTGTTTGAGAATGTTCATGCAAAGCAAAATACAAATGATATGCTTAGCCCTCAGATCCATAAGACATTTCTATTTTATCATTTTTTTTTTTAGAATGCTGATGCAAATAACCTTTTCTTTCAAAAAATCGGATAAAACATGTCTCAATAACATACAGAGACCCATAAATGAGGCAGTCAAGTAGATAGCCTCTGAATAATGTGTTCCAAGAAAATTGTGTAGATTCTTCGCTTATATACTGTTACCTCTATGGAGCATATAGCAAGAAAATTGTGTATGATAGGGCAACAGAACTTGGTTGCCACCATTGTGATTCTCACTTCAGACAAGAATCAACAGTTCCGTCTGTTAGAGCATGCTCATGCAAACCGAATTGCAAAATGTTATGTTTAGAGAAGTTCTTTTTTTTCAATGACACCCATAATGAGGCAGTAAAGTAGATAGCCTCCGCATAATTTGATCAGTCATTTTATGCTTATATATTGATACCCCTTTGGGAAATACAGTAAGAAGATTGTTTATGGTAGGGCAACAGAACTTTTTGCCACCATTCTTATTGACACCCCTATGAAATATCAGCTATTCTTGTTATGCTTACAGAATCTCCTCTTTTCAATTACACACACACACACATAAATGAGGCAGTCAAGTAGATTGCCTCTGAATGATTTGTTCAATTCCATGCTATGCTTATATACCGATACCCCTCTGGGGCATATAATAACAAAATTGTGTATGATAGGGCAACAGAACTTGGTTGCCACCATTCTTATTCTCACTGCTATGAAACATCAATAGTTGATGTCATGTTTGACCGTGCTCATGCAAATCGAACTGCAAAATGTTATGCTTTGAGAAGTTATTCTAACAGCAATGGTGGCAGTAAAATAGATATATTCTGAATAATTTGTTCCATGGCAAAGTGTGCTTAGATACTCATACTCCACTGGGGCATGTATTATGAAAGGGCGAAAGAACTTCATTGCCTCCATTGTGACTCTTACTCACAAGAAACATCTGTACTTCTTCTCTAATTTATTCACACACACGCAACCAAATGTGAGGCAGTAAAACAGATGGCCTCTGAATAATTCGTTTCATGCCATTATATGCTTAGATAGTGCGACCCCTCCGGGGCATATAATGAGAAAATTGTGTATGAAAGGGCAACAGAACTTCATTGCCTCCATTGTGATTCTTACTCACATGAAACATCTGTACTTCTTCTCTAGTTTATTCACACACACGCACCCAAATGTGAGGCAGTAAAACAGAT
>NEWO01000005.1:2440506-2487875 GCA_003013225.1 Phalaenopsis aphrodite
TCCATTGTGATTCTTACTCACATGAAACATCTGTACTTCTTCTCTAGTTTATTTACACACATGAATCCATAAGTGAGGCAGTAAAACAGATAGCCTCTGAATAATTTGTTTCCTGTCATTCTATGCTTAGATAGTGCTACTCCTCTTGGGCATATAATAAGAAAATTGTGCATGAAAGGGCAACAGAACTTCATTGCCTCCATTGTGATTCTTACTCGTATGAAACACCGTACTTCTTCTTTAGTTTATTCACAGACAGTGCTACCCTTCTGGGGTATATAATAAAAAAATTGTGTATGAAAGGGCAACAGAACTTCATTGCCTCCACTGTGATTCTTACTCACATGACACATCTGTACTTCTTTAGTTTATTCACACACACTCACCCATATGTGAGCAGTAAAAACAGATAGTCTCTGAATAATTTGTTTCATGTCCTTCTGTGCTTACATACTGCCACCATTGCTATTCTACCGTTATGAAACATCAGTACTTCTCTTTTTTTTTCATTGACACACACCCCCATTTATGAGGCAGTAAAACGGATAGCCTCGGCATTATTTGTTTCATTTCATTCTATACTTACATACTGCTATCCCTCTGGGGCATATAGTAAAAAATTTGTGTATGAAAGGGCAACAAAACCTCAGTGCCTCCATTGTTACTCTCACTCATATGAAACATCTGTATTTGCTGTGTTTTTTGAGCATGCTCATGCAAACCGACTTGCAAATTGTTTTGTCTGAATAATTTGTGGGCATGTAATGAGAAAATTGTGTATGAAAGGGCAACAGAACTTGGTTGTCACAATTGTTATTCTCACTGCTATGAAACATCTGCAGTTCTTCTCTGTTTGAGCATCCTCGTGCAAATAGATTGCCTCTGAATAGTTTGTTTCATAATATTCTATGCATATATCTTGATACCCCTCTGGGGCGTATAGTAAGAAATTTCTGTATGAAAGGGCAACAGGAAATTGTGTTTCATGCCATTGTATGCATATATCTTGATACCTCTTTGGGGCATGTAGTAAGAAATTTCTGTATGAAAGGGAGACGCAACTTCATTGAAACCAATGTTGTTATTAATGCTAGAAACATATGCAATTCTAGTCTGTTTGAGAATGCTCATAAAATACAGTAATGGAGAATGTTATGTGAAGTATTATTATGACATTGGTTTGTTTAGTATTGTTGCATTTGGATGTTTCATTGTAGTAAAAAAAATGGCTAATAAGACGAAAGAGATTGCCACACCGGTTTTGTTGGAAAAGGAAACAAAAATATTGTTTTGCGATATTTGTTTCAAAGCGATCAAAATAAAAAACAGGCCAACAACCTTCTTCAACAAGGAATAGTGGCAAAATATTAGAAAAAATTTCAAGGAAATTACAAACAAAGAGTATGACAGAATGCAATTGAAGAATAAGTGGGATCAGCTTAAGAAAGAATGAAAGATTTGGAAGGACTTGAAACGCGACTCAACAGGATTGGGGTGGCATCCGTTGAAGCAAACAATTGATGCACTAGAGGAGTGGTGGACTGAAAGATATGCGGTGAATATTCTTACTCTATTTTGTTAATTTTTTCACTCTCTAATGTACAATAATTAGCTTTTCCTTAATTTCTATCTAGGTAGTTTCTGTAGCAAATAAATTTAAGATTTCCGGAATTGAGTTAGAATTGGAGGAAAAGCTCGATCGCATGTTTGGTGGGGTGTTTGCAACGAAAAATAATGCATGTTGCCCAAGTGAGGCAGAGTTTGCTGGGAATACCGTGAATCTTGGAACCTTAGGAGGTTTAGGTGATTCCACTGATGTCCTCAGCCTGGAGTAGAACGAATATGAGATCACTTTCCCTTCCAAGCGGTCGAGGGTTGACATAAAAGAAAATATGATGCTGGTTTCCTTAGAAACGAACTCTTGTAGCTGATATCTTCTTATAATGCAGAGTGTCAGACTTCTCATTTAACCACTATAGCGGAGGCACTACAAATTCTGAGTGATTCACCCGAAATTTATGAGAATGAAGCATTGTATCTATATGCAACAGAATTGATTGAGGATCCGATCCGTAGAGATATCTTTGTGAAGATGTCAGCTGCGCGATGAACGTCTTATCTCAGACGTTTTTACGATCGCTCAATTATTTGAGATATTCATTGGAACAATAACATTTATAATGCATTTTCTTTTAATTTTCTATTGTTGTACTTGAGAACTCTTATATTCATGTTATGATATGCAACCGTCTCCCTTTTGGTATTACTCAAATTTTTACGTTTTAGTAACTCATTAATGTATAGGGTTACGACTAAAAGATACTGATCCTCATGGATGTAATTAGAATACGACAGATGCTGGTTAACATACGCAGAAGAAGGTGGAGAGGGATGTTGGTTACTGCTATATGCTTAATCTACGAGTACTATAGCTCGTACATTGTTCGGTCGCTGTGTATGACATCTTCATATATCGTTGATAAATTGGTTGGGGAGTTGCTAGTGGGGCACTCAACAAAATTTAATAATATGTTCTGAATGAGCCAAGAAGTATTCATCGATCTTCTTAAGGAACTTGTAGGAGCTCACGAACTTCATGGTTCATCCAAGATCACTTCACGTGAGATGCTCACAATAACACTGTACATACTATCTCCGAATGAATTCATGTGAAGGACATTGGAGCATTTTTGACACCCATCCGAGACAATTAGTAGATACTTCTCAATCGGATTGAATGCACTTGTTAGTTTTTCCTCACATGTCATCAAACCATCCGATCCTAAGTTCGAGGAGACGCCCGCAGAGATATCACGCGATGTGCGATATATGCTCTTATTCAAGGTAATTTCTTGAGAGCAGTTGAGTTTTTTTTTGACAATGCAATGTTCTTTAGAACCTAACTTTTGCTTACGCAGCACTGCATTGGCATAACTGACGGAACACATGTTGATGCACGAATCCCGAATAATGATAAAGTTGTATTCATTGGTCGTTGCGGTAGCCCGACCCAAAATGTCATGACATTTTGCGACTTTAACATGTGTTTCACTTTTGTAATTGTCGGTTTGGAGGGGAGCGCACGTGATAGTCGAGTTTTAGATCTGCAACATAGAATGCCAGTACCAACTTTCCACATCTACCGACGGGTAAGCTCGAGCATGAGCACATAAAAGACTTCAATTTAATCTTCATATTAATTTCAGTATTTATCAATCAAATACTACTTAGTCGATACTGGATACTCATTTCAGCGAGAGTATCTAGAGTCATTTCCTGATACATGGTATCATATAACAGGCTTTGAATGTTCAAACAACGTTACACGATATAGAGAAAAAATGTTCAATAAATGACATTCATCGATGCGTGGTGTCATTGAGAGAAGTTTTGATATGTGGAAGAAGAAATGAGTGCTACTTTGTGATGTCTCCTTACATGTTCTCCAAGAAGATACAAATTATGTTTGCTACAACAGCTCTCCACAATTACATTCAAAAACATCATTCTCGTAACGATATTGACTTTCATTTGGCAGAGGATGATCAAAAACATATGCTTGCAGAAGCCTATAAGTACTGTTTGGGGCAGTACTTAACACAACATGACAGTGAGGCATCCACACCCTGTACTGCGGATGGGGAATGTGCAAGCGAGATGATAGCGTTGAGATAACGTATTACTGATGCGATAGTAGACAGATGATTGGAGAATTACAAATTTAATTACTTGTAGTTTAATAGAATTATGTAGTTTATTGAAATTTTGCTCGGATTAATTTTGTTTAAAGTGCAAGTGTTCTGTAGTTTGATTATGTAAGTTGGCGGAACATTACTTTCTCTATTTATGCTTGTTTGTTTGTTGGTGCGGAAAATGGAAGTTCAAATCCATAATACCTCAACTTATTACCTTTCTTTATAGCAATTAATGCCCTTTTCTCCGTTCTTGAAATCACTTACAACAGGGCACTTCTTTCTTATAGTAATTCATTTTAAGCACGGTAGCTATAATATAGGAGTTGGTTTATTATTAACGATATTTGGTTGTTTTTTCTTCTGCTGCAATCAGGAAAATATGAGCTCAAGGATTTCAGGAACTTTTTGACGATTGCTCTGCCACTGTAGCCTCTAGGCTTCCCAACTGACGTCAAGTCGGTTGCACAACTACGAAAGAAAATTCTTACCTGCCCTTGGGGTATCGCCGAACAATATTGCTTCTTCCGTGGGGCAGACAGTTCGACGGATTCCCCTGATGACAGTGATCGGGAATAGAGAAAATTCATTGAGGAAAGTCTAGCACGGGAGCTACACTGTCAGGATGTTAAAAATAATGTAATCATCTTATTAATTGTCATGTTAATAGTTTTAGACTTTTTTTTGCACTTTTGATACTCACTGTGAAGTGAGCTATGTATCTGTAATTCTGTACTGTTTTTAAATAAATTTTTGCCATTAAAAGTATTAAATTTATGACTATCACGGTTCTGTTACGCACAACATTACAAAACAAGGGTAGAATTGTAATTTTTACAGAAATAACTGCCTCACAGTTGTTTTTACACAGTTGCCCAAGACATGCAGCCATCTTACTCGCAACAACTTCCTCACAGCAGTTTCCTGGGGCAACGCAGCTGCAACTGAGAAGTTGAAAAGTTGCAGCTGCTCCAAACGGATCCTTATGCATACTATGATATGTTCTTGTCCAGATTTATCTTATGTAGTCAGTGCAATTCATAGATATATGACTTATCTGGGTAAATAATATTAGAAAGCAGACCGGTAGATCTTCAGGTATCTATTTTGGAGGGGGGACTACAAATAGATTTATAGACTATGTTGATTTAGATTTTGCTGTAGATCTTGATTGAAGGAGATCACTTGTATTGGTGGAAGTGCGATTAACTGGAATGCTACTTTACAGACAACAGTTACACTATCTACAACTGAAGCTGAGTACATGACAATTATTGAAGCTTGCAAAGAAACTCTTTGATTGAAGGGTCTATTTAAAGATCTTAGTGAAAAATTGAAGATAGCCACACTGATTTGCGATAGAGTGCTATTTATCTTAGCAAATATCAAATGTTTCATGAGAGAACTAAGCACATTGATGTTCGTTATCACTTTGTTTGTGAAGTTATCGCTCGTGGTGATATTGTTGTGAGATCAATACTCTTGATAGTTCTGTGGATATTATGACTAAAGCTCTTCCAATAGCCAAGTTTGAGCATTTTTTTATCTGGTTGATGTTCATTCCTAATCATTAGAGCTTTGTGGAAGAGGTGGAGAAAGTTCTATTCTATATTTTTCGGAAATTTGTTTCAAGGTGGAGATTGCTAAATTTGTGACCCGAATTTTGTCAGTCCTGCTAATTGTCTCGTAGGGAAAGTATGACGACGTTGATTGAGGCTTTAGAAAGAAACTATAAGCACACGGATTGAAGATTTCAACCATTCGATAAAACTTATAATAGCCTTTAGATTGCAATCAATGTGTTATTGCTTTACTGACCCTCTTTTATTTTTTTTCTTTTTAAAGGGTTTTGCTAAAACTATAAATACCCCTTATTTATTTTTTGCAAAACACTCTCTACTTGTATCTCTTATTTGATAAAGTGAATTCTCCACCTCTACCCGTGGTTTTTCCTATCTTGGAATTTCCACGTAAATTTTTATATTTTTTCTTTTTTTTATTTTATTATCCATTGCATCAATTAATATCAAATTAGAACTATACTTGTTTCTTATGGAGTCTTTATTTATGTTTGAAATTTCTTTCATGATGAATTTCCTTTTGTTTATTATAAAAAGATTACCGTGTTATGTTCAATTTGTGTACCTTTCTTAAAGAATAAAAAAATAATGCAAGACTTGAATGTTATTAATTTGAGCTTGGACTTACAGAAATTCGAAGGTCTTCATATTTTACTGTGTTTCTGATGCCATGACTGTATCCACTCTATGTACTTGCTCTCTTGAAAATGGAATGCAAATTTCAAGAGCTTCAACAAACTTATTTACTGATGCGAAACCTTCGATTTCCTTACGTAAATCTCCACTCTTTCTCAACCCATTTAATATATACAAAAGCAAGCAAATTGCAAGAAGTCATTTTTCATTCAGAAGTGAATCCTCTTCAGTTGAGGTTGGAAACTTACCTATTACACGAAAGCCAAAGTTTCAGCTTGATGATGTAATTGAGTCCCAACAATTTGAAAGAGATACATTAGATGATATCTTCAAAGTGGCTCTGGAGATGGAATTGATTGAGAAGAATTCATCTGGAAGCAAAATATTAGATGGTTTCTTGATGGCGACCTTGTTTTATGAACCTTCAACAAGAACCAGACTTTCCTTTGAATCCGCAATGAAAAGATTGGGAGGAGAGGTTTTGACGACTGAAAATGCACGAGAATTTTCTTCAGCTGCAAAAGGAGAAACCCTCGAAGGTATAATAACTTTACTTACGATGCGTACCAGTTAATTTCCTTGGGTTGATGACTAAGAAAACTCGACTTGCAGACACTATAAGGATAGTTGAAGGGTACTCTGATATAATTGTGCTTCGTCACTTTGAAAGTGGGGCTGCCAGAAGGGCGGCTGCTACTGCAAATATTCCGGTTATTAATGCAGGAGATGGCCCTGGACAGCATCCAACTCAGGTTTGTTTTTGGGTAAAATAAATCAAATCTATGTTAAATTTCATGTGAATCCTGATATAATTTCTCTAATAATGCCAACACTTGAGTTTGAGATTCATTTTTTAATGTAAGGCAAGTATAAAGTAGGCATTTTTTTCAGTTAGAATTATTTGAAGAAGTCATGCTCTTTTAAAATTTTAACTAGAAAACCTTGACCTGCTGTCAATGTTCTTTTAGTTCTAATTTTCAAGTAAGTGACGTACTTATACAAGAAATAAAAGTGTGCTCATTCATTGTTAGTTGTAAAGGAAGAAGGCTTATAATGTCTTATTTTCTTATTTGTTTTTCAATTTTTTCTTTCCTTTGGAAAAAGCTATTTATAAGAAAGGTTCTTAGTCGCGCCAACAATGGCAGCCAAAGGGAATGAACTAGTTTTGATTTGCGTGCAAGTAGAATATTTATGGATTTGCGTGCAAAGGTTTTGTTAAATTTTTTTTGTCTGACCTTTTTTTTGTCAGAAATTTCTTAATAAGAAAATTATTTTGAATTCAGATTCAGTGTTAGATCTTGATACAACAAGTTGTTTTTTGCTCCATTAAGCTATGATATTTCCTTCAAACAATGTATGTTATCCTGAAGTAGAGCATCTGTCCGTAAGTGATCCAACTTAGTTAACATCAGTAGATCCTTCGATTTATAAAGTATCTTTCTTTTTATATAAAATTCTTTTTCCTTAACTTGAATTAAGATATCAAAAAATTTTGAAAATTGCATGAAAGTGAACTTTAAGTTTGTACATACACTCACAGTCACAATTTAATGCATATGTAATATTTGGTCAGGCGTGGTATAAATAAATTAATTGTGAATTAGGCCTCTTTTGGGGCAGCTTATTGGGCCGTTTGAAAAATGTGTTCGTCGAGCGTTTCAAAAACGCTTCGAAACTACGTTTGTCATTTCTTAAATAGGCAGGGACGTGGGATCGACCTCGCGTCTGCGTCTCCTTCTCGCGTTGGGGTAATAGTTACTCTCGTGCCTTTCTGCTTGGCCTCGCCCTTCCCCTCTCCAATCTTTCTTCTTGTCCTTCACCTTTCGCTGAGATCAACACTGCGATTCCAGATTGATCAAAAGGTCTTCGGGAGACTGAAGTCGTGCAGATCGTTGCTTGATCAAAATGCTTTCGATTCTTCATAAAACTGAAAGCATGGATTCCTACACAGCTCTTTTCTACTGATCGATCTCCACACAGAGTTCTCTTCTTCCATTCGGTTCGCATACAGAGCTCTCTTCTTCTATTCGGTTCGCAGAAGAGTTCCTTTCTTCCATTCAATTCACATAGAGGAGTTCTTTCCTTCCGATCGATTCGCTCGCGAGAATCTTCAACCAAGCAAGTAGAAACTCTTCTTCCTTTCTTGAATCTTATGCGATCACTTGGGATCTCTATTTTTAATTGTCTATTGTATGAATTGCATGCTTTCGGTTGGTATTCTCGATCCTCTCCTTTTCCTTCTTGATCTATACTTTCTTGATGGTTTCCACTTACCCAATATTTCTGAATCGCAACACCCACTCTTTTTATTTCTTGATTTTCAAGAACCCTAAGTAAAATGTCGGTGTTAAAACTCTATTCTTTTTCACTGAAATTAGCTAATTAATTGATTTTTTTTAACAGTGTAAGACAGTTGCCAATCAAGAGCTACTTCTTGAACGTATTCATTTCTGCATAGTTTACAAAACTTGACTTCATGTTCATTTTTTTAATCATATGCAAAAGTTAGTGCATGATTTGATGTGTGAAGAATCATTGTATTAACATCCGGAGTATGCTATGCTCACTATAGGAAGGGTTACATTCACACAATAATTAAAATAGAAGCCCTATTTTGTTGCCTTCTCCTAAAAACGTGACATTTTCATGAAACCCTTTAGTTCTTACTCAATCTACTGTTCCTTATTAAACGTTTTAATTTTTTTACTTTTAATTGTAATTGTATTTCTTCTTATTTTGTTTCTTTTGATACTTACAAAATGGTGAGCAATGCATTTTAATTTTTGTAACTCAACTGTATTAGTTCTATCTATTATTTTCCTCATTCAGTTATGTTGCAAACAATTTAACCAAACAAGGGCGTAATGATTATTTATCCAACAACTGCTCGCAGTAAGTTGTTCTGAATAAGCTGCCTCAAACAACAAGACAACTGTTGACCTCACTTTTGGTTGAGGTCTAGAAACTTCTTTGGTAGCCTAGGTCTAGCCATAGGACTTTCCTATTGACTAGTCTTAGAAAATTAGAAAAGGTACCCCCATAATTAGAAATTCAAAACTCTCCTATTTACTCAACTTGAAATTCCACATACTGATCTTAACCTCTAGCATTTAGTAGGTAAAGATCATTATAAAAGAATTCAAGAAGAATCCCTATAAGATTACTTGGCNTAAATAAAAAAATTGCAGGATGAAACATCTAAATGATTTCTCCTAAATTGAAACCAAATAATAGGATAGCTTGGGAAGTCACCGAAGTTCTCCTTCGGATCCGTGACATCCTCTAGTGTTTCCTCCTTTGGACTCTAAAACAAAGTGTTCCAAATTTGAACCAATTACCCTTCACACTTCTTAGTCTGATGTCTTTGAAATGTCCTTACCATTTGAACTCCTTGAAGGTAATTTTTCTTGATTTTTATCGAGAGTATTCTTAGGTAACTTCAGTTACCTAAAGATGTAATTAACTATAGGGGCTTGCCCTTATAGGAAGCTTTTCCTGAACCCAGCATAATATAAACTCTATTTAATTCCTTATATTAAATAGGGGAACATGTCGGCCAATACATTGGTTTCGTAGATCAAACGGATGTCATAACTTTCTCTAGTTTATTTGATCGAGCCTCACCCTCAATTCTTGTGTTCATCCTTCGGGATTGATACATGATTTGAGGTAAAGCGCTCTTTCATTTAAACTATGAAAATTATGGGGTCAGTTTGACTTCATCTTTTTCAAAATTAAACTTTTTTAAACTTCCTTCCAAAGCGGGCAACGAGATTTCAATTCCGATGACCGACAGCTTCTTACGGGCAAATCCCACACCAAAAATAGTGCCGACAACAACTTATTCTGATAATCTACAGATTACCAGATTATTAGAATAATCTGTTTATCAACAGATTATAAATAATCAACAGCTGCTCCAAACAGACCCTTAATCTTTGATATTGTCCCGTGTTTATTTTGGTTCTCTTTCTATCTGTCCAATTTTTGACCTAGTTTAATTTTGGTTTCGCATGGCATGTACTTCATTTTTGTTTCTTTTAGAAGATCTATAGGATATATTTGTTAGGAGAGATATTTCTCGTTCAGAGTGAGAATTTTTTATGCTTAAAATATATTTGAGTTTTCCAAACTCTTTGATTTCAAATTCTTTGACAAATTTCTTTCTAAAGATCTTCTTTTGATTGTCATCACAAGTAATAATTATATGGTCAACATATACAATGAAAATTTATATTTTTTCATCGGAGGATCACTTTATGAAGAATGTATGGTCTCATTGCCTGTCTGCATCTAACTCTTATTATAGCTTTTATGAATTTGTCAAACCTAGCAATCCGTCTTGAGCTATTTTTAATTTGCGAACCTTGTTCTTTGTGAAAGCCTTTCAGATCCTAGTGGTGAATATAAACCCCTTTTTCAATTTTCTGATGTAAAAATTGATTTTCTTATAATTTTGTTGCATGGACTATCCAAAAGTAGCTGCAAGAGAAATCAGAATATGTATTGTAACCATTTTTGCAATCAAAGCAATATTTTCTTGATAGTGAATTTCATATGATTGATTTTATCCTTTGGCTATTAATCTTATCTTATATCATTCTAAACTCCCATATGTTTTATGTTTTATAGAAAAATTTTACTTGCGTCTCACAATTTTTCTCTTTTGGCAATCTCCCATGTTTGATTTTTATTTAGGGCATTTACCTCTTTTCGGATTGCCTCCTTCAGATTTAGGCTAGCTTATTTCTTTTTGTATAAACTTGAAGGAGTATAGTGTTAGGATTTGTTGAATTCCGGGTTCTAAGGATATCAAGATGAAAGAAAGATGTTTCATCAAGTTTACCTTTCTTCCCTTAAAGATGAATTTGAAAAAAAAAAAAATTATCAAATGTGTTATCCAATGAATTAAGGAATCTTTTTATGTTGGGATGATAATATTTATGCCCCTTCTTAGTCTGGAATACCCATTGAACACACACTTCGAGCTCTTGGATCTAATTTTCTCTTTGTAAGAGAATGATAGTAATGTGTGATTAACGCAATCATGGGCATTATTAGTCCGAAACATTTTGATATTTGTATTGACTTGATTTGCTATCGTGATAGTGAATGTGAGAAGGATAATGATGACATCATATTTTTATTTGATAAGCTATAATCAAGTAATTTGAGTGTAGTCATCAATGAAGGTGACAAATCTTGTAGCACCAAAAATATTGAGGATGTTGGAGGGTCCCCAAGTATCTAAGTGGATTAAAATAAAAAGAGTAGAGGGTCCACAATTGCTTTAAAAAATAATATGATAATATTTTGCAAGTTCACAAATCTTAAAATGAAATCCTTGATATTTATATTGAAAAAAAGAAAAGGAAACATGCATTGAAGGATTTTAAAGGAGAGAAATCCAAACTTATAATGATGGTCTCATATGATGTTGGTATTGTCAGTGGAAAAGGAGTGTGCTAATTAATTATGTGCCTCAAGAGATATTGCACATAGTTTTCTCTCGCTTGTTCGATTTTCTTCCTCGTACTGGAGACCTGAAATATACAATAATAAGTAAAAAATGTGGCTTTGCAGCTATAATTTTTAGTTATTTTATGAATTGATAAATGGTTAACTACATGATGATTAACAGGTAATACGTTACTAAGGATAAAATTTGGGAAAATAAAGATATTTCCTTGTCCCTAAACAACTATCAAAGAATCATCCGCCACTTTGATTTTTCTATTATTTTTGTAGGTTTGAAAGATGTTGGTAAAGTTTGTCATATGATTAATGGCACCTGAATCGAGGATCCATGTTTGAGAATGTGTATTTGAGGCACTAAAGGCATAAAAGTTGGAAGCCATACCATTTTGAGTAAGAGAACATGATACAGATGGCTTTCTAAAGAATCAAACAGATTCCTTTGTTTGTTAATTTCCTTCGAGTTGAGTCTATCTACTTCTGCAAGGCAAGCTTGTCTGTTCTTGTTTCCTTCTTTCTCATCATGGTTGTCCGGCTTCTCATGAAGTTTCTAGTATTTCTCTTTGATGTGCCATTTTTTCTTGCAATAATTGCCCTAGAGATGGCCTTTGAGGGTAGGCTTTTGTTCTTCTTTGAGAGAAGAATCGGTAGCAACAAATCTTATATCTTGGAATTTAGTGGTCATTGTAACATATGTTTCAAGGATGAAATTATTGAACATCACGATTCTTTTTCGTTCTTGAGCTTCTACAATAGAGAAAACCTTAATAAGTCATTTAGAGATGAAAGGCTTTCTCTATTTAAGATTTGTACTCGAACTTGATTGAAGTCGTTATTGAGTTTTGCAACAAACACAAACCATCTTTTCTCTTTTCACAAGTTACATGTGGGTTATTGCATCTTCTCAACATTATCTTGAGATCTTGGTAATAATTCAATTCAAGGCAGTGAACCTTTATGGCTTTAAAATTTTCAATGGCATGAAGTTTTTCTTACTTTGTGGTGGAGAGTTTCTTTTGGATATTGTAGATAAGAGTAACATTTTTAACTTTTAAGTAAGTTTGTTTGATGATACCCTAAACTTCTCTTGTGATAGATAGGAATGTGTATAGCCCATTGATTTCTGACATCCACGATTATGCTATAATCTTGGAGTCCATTTTTTCCCAAAGTATAAACTTCGTGTCTTTCTGTACTCGAGTTAGATCTATAAGGTTTGAATATTTCCCTTTCCTCTCAAGTAAGTCTTCACAATTTGGAATTGCTTTAGATGACTTTTCCGATTCAAGCGATATGAGGCTCGATGTTCTGGGTTTTTTTTTTTTGGGGGTCTAATTTTCACCATTCATGATGGTCAACTCCTTGGAAGAGAAGTCAAAGAAACCAGATATGTGGGAGGGAAAGAAGAGCTCTCACTAGAATGGGATTGGAGAAGGAATAGAGAGAAAAAGTTGGAGGCAGAAAACCCTAACCCACTATGATATTATATAGAAGAAGAAATGGCTAGATAAGCTTAGCTTGTTATACAAAACTGCACACATAATAATTACAATAACAAACATAAAACTTGTCTTTAGCCATCTTTTGTTTTGATTATTTAGAGATTGTGAGTTAATGCCAATGCAACAATCCATTTACTTTTTCTTTCTTTTTTTTGCATGTGAATTTATGGGAGAAATGTTTTCTTATAAGCAATGAATTCATGGGAGAAGTATTTTCTCATAAACAGTAAATTCGCTCATCTTATTTTCTTTATCTAAAATTTATTGATTCGCTTCTCTTGAAGAAGTGCTTTTATAATGACTTGATCCCTTTGCATCTATACTTGTCTTAGATCTTGCATTCAATAGCAAATTAGCTTTAAATTTTTTGGATTCCAAAATAAATGTGGTGGAATGTGATTCAAGGGAAAAAGCATGGTGGTTATTATTTTTTCTGGTGAAATTTTGAATATGAAAGCTATGCTAATTGGTAGGAAAAATGTTGATCTAGTTCAAGATGAATAGGATCTCCAAGTACTAACAAAAATTATTCATGTTTGGAGCCTTCTTGACAGCTTTTGCCTATTTTTTTTCAGATTATTCTTTGTCACTCTTAATCTCATTTGAGAGGATTCTAGTTTTATATTTTTCTTCAGATTTCCTTGATGCAAACCTAGGTTATTTTGGAGAAGGTGAGAAGCCTAATTTCATTTGAAATTTCATGTTTGAAGAAAAATTTTATCCGTGTATTGATGGACTAATCCTCTTCTTTTTTAATTCCTGCGTAAATTTAAATAAATTTTCTCTTTGAAGAACTACTCGTGATTGTTTTATCACAACATTGCCCCAAACTTAAGTAAAATAATCTCTACTGCGAGGCACAAAGGATCTCTTTGTGATGTTTATAAATTTCCATTTCAGCTAAGGGACACAAAAAGACTATAAACATAATCTAAATTCAAGATTAAATCTATATAATGTGGTTCTAGAAATTAAATTTAGAATGTAGATTTCCTCAATAACAAATATATAATTCCATGATAATGTAATTTGCCAGAAAAGAATCTGGCTTGAATTACTTTTTCTGATCCTTATGATTGATAAACTCCATGGAGTCAATATGACTTGACTAAAATTTTCTGGTCCTTTTCTGGTCCTTAGGACCTTAAAAAATTTTTTATAGCTTTGCCTACTTTATAATAATCATAATGTTGCACAACATGCGTCAACTTTTAGTGAGGAATAAGTTCACCAAAAGATCAAAAATGAAATTGAAATGATAAGAGTGTCAAGGTGTGTTTGTGTAGGCATAAACTTTGTTTAATCCAAGATAGCTAATTACCAAACTTAAATACATAATAATTGTGGATTTTCTTGATATCTTGTATGAGATTTCTAAATCTCTAAAACATCTCGTAGTATTGAAAATATTGACTCTTGATAACTCTTTGGATCTTTTGGTTTATGTATTGATTTATTGCACCTTCTAATTTCTCACCTCCCTGATGTGTTGATAACTTTGCACTTATAATTCCTGTATTTTTGTATTGCATATGATAATATTGCACTTTGAGATAGGTTTTATGTTGTTATTGCAGATTGTAGTAGGAATGGGGACGAACGAGAATTGAAATGGATCGAATTGGAGATTGGAGCAAATCTGGCCATTGGGCGCCTAGGCGCCCGACCACTGGCGCCAGTCCCCTTTCAAATGGAGTAAAAATCCTGAGAAGACAGAAAGTTGGCGCTGCTCATTGGGCACCTAAGCGCTGCCATCGGTGCCATGGCGCCGGTCCTTTATGGAAAAAGCCACTAGGTGCCTAGGCGGTCGAACCTGAATTTGCCAGTTATAATAGTTCAAAACTTCGAGTTCGGGGAGAGATGTATAAAATGCTAGATCACGAATTAAGGAGTGTCTTTTCCTTATTTTTCTTTTGCCAAAAATTCTTGAGGGGAGAACGAGAAGGGAAAATGTTATAAGAAGATCAGCTAAGAGAGGAGAAGTGAAGAAAGGGAGATAAGTTTTTGGGAGTGAAGAAAGGGAGATAAGTTTTCAGGAGTTTTACTTTATTGATTGTATTATTATACTGTTAAGACTTCTGTATTTTAATTTCTCTTTCAATCAAATAAGCTTATTGATGTGTTCAAGCATGAGTAGTGAGTAATTCTCTAATTCTCCCTTGGGATGGGGAAGTAAGATTGCTGGATATGAAAGTTTTTGTGTGGGTTTGAGTGTAAATATTTTTTTGTAATAATGAGTCTCGGAAGAGATCATAATAGAAGCAACTAAGTTAATCACATTAGCCTAAGGTAACAGAGATGTATCGTTTAGGGCAATGCAAACTTATTGAGAGAATGATATGATTGGAATGATAATTAAATTTATGGAAGTAAGTTTAATTTCTAGCCAAACTTCTTTATACTATTGGAAGGAGGTAAAGAAGAATTGTGCTCTCGTTTGTCGCCTTGATTTTCTTTAAATTACTTTCATATTCAAAGGTTTTATTTGAATCATTTCAGGGGAGAAATTTTAAGTATTTGAAAAACCTTTTACCTTCTTTGTTGTTAACTTAGAATTTTTTTATAAGATTTTATTAAATCAACATTCCATGCCAGGATTAACATTCGCAGGCTAGAACTTTTCTTATTTAAATTTATCTCGTTTCCTGTAGGATCGACAACCGGACTTCAATCGCGATACTACTGATACACCATGTATAATTGTGTGAGCAGTCCGTGCTTCGCAGCACCTGGTGCATGTCAAATTTTTGGCGCGGTTATTGGGGAGCGACGGTGAATTTGATTTAGGGAAATTTTAATTGAACTTTTAGGTCTTAAACTTGAAAACTGTAATGTTGTTGGTTTAATATTCCTAATTTTTTTGTCTTTACTTGTAAAATTCAAAAGCATCCTGTTTTAAACTTGTTTGATTTTGCACTTGCTTTGTTTCTTACTTTTTATTCCTGCATAATACTTGTTTACTTGTTCTTGATGTAGTAATTTATTTTGTTTTTGTTCCTTTTGTTTGATTTATCTTTTATTCTCTTTAGCATAGGGGTACCTTGCTAGTGAATCCTAATTAGTGTCTTCGCAGTTCAGGGCCTTTCGGACTTGAACCCTACTACCTTGAATTAGAGAGAACCGTTAAAAAATCAGAAAACTTAAAAGAATGCAACAAATTTTAGGAGAATTGGCTGACATTCCCGATAATAATCCCGAAGTCCATAATCAGAACATTATACCTCGACCCTTAAGGTATCAATCATACGGTAGATGAAATCCACCTAAGAATCCATACTCTTGCCATAAAAGCTAATACCTTTGAATTGAAGCCTGCTATCATCCAAATTTTGCAGAATAATCCGTTTGGGGGATACCTTCCGAAGATCCAAATCTTCATTTAGCGAGTTCTTTAGAATTTTGCATTGCATTCTGCTACAACAGTGTCTCCAACGACTTCGTGAGGCTCAGACTTTTCCCTTTTCTTTGAGGGATAAAGCTATGATATGGCTAAACTTCTTAGCTCTTGGATCAATTAGGACTTGGAGCATCATTGCCTATAAATTCTTAGCAAAATACTTCGCATCTTAAAAAACGGCTAAACTTAGAAATAACATTACTTCTTTTTGCCAGTATGATGGTGAGTCAATTTATAAAGCCTGAGAAAGGTTTAAAGAACTCCTTAGGAAATGTCACCACAATGTTTTACCAGACTGGTTAATAATTCAAACTCTCTATGACGAGCTGGTAAGATCTCTTAGGTTAGTCATAGATGCTACCGCAAGTGGTTCTCTCATGTTAAAACCTTTCGATGATGCCTATTCTTTGATTGAGGAGATGACTACGAATAACTTTCTATGGTCTTCTAACAGAGTCAACCTTAGGAATGTAGTCAACGTTCATGACACAGATATTCTTTCACCTTTGATTTCCCAAGTAGTGGTTATCTCTATGAAGCTAGGTCAGTTAGAGTTAAAACAACCACAAGGAACACCGGTAATAGAGGAGAATTCATATGGACAATTGGTGGATTTTAGTGCTTAGCCTCTTGAGACCCTGTTGTCATTAACAATAGGTTTAATAGTCCTTACTCCAATACTTACAATCCCGGGTGGAAGAATCATCCCAATTTAATTGGAATAATAATAGTCAAGGGATGGGAAACCAACTGTTGAGGAATAATCAAACAAATCCTTTGAGAATTGGAATAATTAGAGAAGTACCAATTCAAAACCGCTGTACCCACCTGATTTTAAGCAAAATTAACAGTTTAAGAAAAATAAGTTTTCTTTGGAGGAAATAGTATTGCAGATGGGGAATCAACTGCAAATTCAAGCTGCAACTATAAGAAACTTTGAAAATTAGTTGGGTCAAATAGTAAATTCTCTTAGTAACAGATCCCAAAAAACACTTTTTAGTAACACTGAGGTTAATCCAAAATGAAAAAAATAATGAAAATGTGAAAGTCATTAAGTTTAGAAGTGGAAGAGAGTTGGAGGAAATGATTAGGAAAGAGCCTGAGGTGCTAGAAGAGAACTTTGAGCCTTAAAGATCAATAGAAGACTCTTCTAAAGACTTAGGAAGACCGGACACGCCCCTTAGGAAGGATTTAGAAAGGTCACCTTTGCCTTTTCCCCAGAGACTTTAGAAGCATAAATTGGATCAATAATTTTCACGATTCTTAGAAATGTTTAAGAAGTCGACCATTAATATCTCCTTTGTTGATGTTTTGGAGCAAATGTCACGTTATGTTAAATTTATAAAGGATATCCTGAATAAGAAGAGAAAACTAGGAGACATTAGTTTCATCCATTGTTGAGCCGCCTAAGGTTGAACTAAAGATTATAGCTAAACATCTGAAGTATGCTTATTTGGAGGAGTCTTCCACATTACCTATAATTATTTCTTAAGAACTAAATAGTTTACAAGAAGACTTTGATAAGAGTTCTAAGGAGTTTTAACAGAGCCTTTGAGTGGATTTTAGCTGATATTAAGGGGATTAGTCGGTTGATATGTATACATAGGATTCTCATGGTTGATGATCATAAACTTAGGGCTGATCCACAGAGGAGACTTAAACCCTATGATGAAGGAGGTAGTTAAGAAAAAGATTATGAAATGATTAGGCGCTGACACCATCTACCTCATCTCAAACATTATCTGGGTTAGTCCTATCCATTGTGTACCCAAAAACGGCGGTGTGACTGTTGTTGAGAATGAACAAAGTGAATTAATTTCTACGAGAAAGGTTACGGGGCGACATATGTGTATTGATTATAGAAAGTTTAACTATGCCACTAGGAAAGATCACTTTTCTTTATTTTTTTTAACCAAATGCACATGTGTATTGATTATAAAAAGACCACTTTCCTACTGAAAAAGAGCTTTTGGCAATTGTATATGCTTTGATAAGTTTAGACCCTATTTGATTGGAGCAAAATGTACTATTCATTCAACAATTCGATATCTAATTTCTAAAAAAATGGACGCTAAACCACGATTGATCGGATGAGTCTTATTGCTGCAAAAATTTTATAGCGAAATGATGGATAGAAAATGTTCTGAAAATCAAATAGCGGATCACTTATCTTAGCTTGATCAGGAAAATTTTTATGCTTTAGATTATGATATTAATGAAAATTTCTATAATAAGCAACTCTTTGTTGTTTCCGATTTGAGTGCTCCGTGGTATACAAACATAATAAACTTTATTGTTAGTGATATTTTACTCTATGATTTGTCGTATCAGTAGAGGAAAAAGTTTATTCACGATTCTAGTATTAATTTTAGGATGACCCTTACCTATATAGAAAGTGTAAAGTTCAGATAATTAAAAGGTATTTGCTAGTATAAGAGACTCATGATATGATTATGAAATGCCATGATTTTGAATTTGGAGGGTATTTTGGGTTTATAAAACTGCATCTAGGATTTTACAATCAGGATTTTACTGAGTTACTATATTTAGGGGTGTAAATGATTAAATGAAAACATGTGACAAGTGCAAAAAAGTATGCAATGTTTCTAAGAAAGATGAAATGCTCTTGAATTATACTTTGGAAGTAGAAATTTTTTACATTTGGGGTTTAGATTTCATGAGACCCTTTATACTTTTCCTAAGAAATCTCTATATTCTGGTTGCAGTGGATTATGTGTTGAAGTGGATTGAGGCTGTTGGTCTCCCTAACTGTGGGCTCAGAGCATTTCTAAATTCTTGATGAAGAATAAATTTAGCAGATTTTGAATGTTTAGGATGATTATTAGCAATGGGGGAAGCCATTTTAGGAATAAAAGGATAGAGACACTGGTTGAAAGTTTTGGAATACAACATAAGATATCCACTGCATATGAACCTCAAACTAGCGGACTAGCTGAGATATCCAATAGGGAGATAAAACGAATCCTAAAGAAAACCGTAAAACCTAATAGAAAGGATTGGATTGAGAGATTGGATGATACTTTATGAGTTTATAGGATTGCTTATAAAACTTTTATAGGAATGTTTTATTATAGACTCACATTTGGGAAGGCATGCTAGTTACCTGTTGAACTTGAGCATAAAGAATATTGGGCAATTAAATAATTTTGTTGAGAAACAATTACTATACTTAAATGAACTTGATGAAATTATGGTGAAATCTTATGAAAATGCCAAGTTATATAAAGAAGAAATGAAAAAAATGACACGATCAAAATATTCTTAGAAAAAAATTTGAGCCATGATATAAATTTTTGTTGTATAATTCTCGATTGAAACTATTTACAGGAAACCTTAAATCCAGGTGTTCGGGATCATTTACTGTTGAAAGGTTTACCCTTCGGAGCTGTTGATATTGCTGATCATATTAGTGGAAGGAAGTTCAAGGTAATTGGACAAAAGGGGAAGAGAAACTTGCTATTATTGAAGCTTTGACTTTGGGTCAACCCAATTAGAATATCTGACATTGTCGGACTGAGGACACTAAACTAAGCGCTTATTGAGAGACAACTTAAGTTTATATTTGTGATTTTTGTTTTATGTTTTCATTTTCTTGTATTTATTTTGTCGTGTTTTCAGTATTGGTTGTTTATTTTTCATTTATTTGTGTTGTTTAAGAGGATTTGTTGTGAAATTATTGTGTTGTTGGAAACATTTAGTGAAATGAAGTGAATAAGGCTAATGTTAGTCTGACGCCTAAGTGCTAATTGCTCAATTTTGGTCTCCTAAGCGCCATTATTGTGGAGCGGGGGCGCGGCATTTGAGTCATGGGCTTAGTTGGGCGCCTAGGCATTGCCCTTTGGATGCTTAGGCGCCACCCACTCTATAATGCAACGCTTAGGCGACGTTATCGCGACGTTGGGGTGTCGTACTATCCTATTTCAAATTTGTTTGGGTGCCTAGGTGGCAGCACCCCAGAGCCTAGGCACCAACACCTCGATGCCTAGGTGCCTAGATCCGTATAAAAGCGAAAATAAATGTTTTTGAGATCATTTTCTCTAAAATTTCTCTCGATCCATTCTCCTTCATCCTTTGAGCATCCTAGGGCATCCAAAATCTTTTGATTTTCTCTTGATTCAGGGTTTTTGAAGGGTAGATCTTGCATTTCTAAGGTAAATATTACTCTCCTTCTCTCTTTCCTTCAATTTTATTTGGTGATTTTTTGAGGTTTTACCTTAAGATCTTAGGTTTGGTTGGTGATTAGTGAGTTTTGAGCCTGAGATCTTTGATTTGTTTGTGATTTACTGGTTGAAACGTGAAAATTGGCATTTTGAGCTTCACAATGCTTGTTTTGCTCTTCATTTGCTTGAATCCTTTCTGCATTATTTCATGGCACCCAAGACTAAAGGTGAAAAATTTAAATCATCCTTCGATTACAAAAAATTCATTAGCACAATAGCAGAATGATATAACAATTTTTTGGTTTCGAATAAGTTAATTCCAGAGAGGGATATTGAGAACCCAGGAGTTTTCGTGGGATCTATGATTGAGAAGAGGGATTGAGAGCAGTTTTGCTTCCATACAGGCATTGCGGTGATTCCTGTTGTGCGAGAATTTTATGTGAACTTGTATGTGACATCAACTGATTTTGCCTTTGTTAGAGGGAAGCAAGTGAATTTCTCTTCTTCCAGAATTAAAGCTTTGTTTTTATTGCAAGCTTGTTCTGATATTTTTTACTGCCAATTTACTCTTGTAGATTCTGATATAGTAGAAATTTTAAACTTTTTGACTAATGGTAAGGGAACTTGGAAGGTGAGGAACGATATAAAAATTAGTTTCCCTTCTGCTTTGACTGTTGTTTTCAAGGCTTGGCATAATTTCATATCTGCCAAGCTTCTTCCCTCGACGAATTTGAGTGAGGTATCTAGGGATAGGGCTACGTTGAATTTTTGTATTCAAATGGGAAAAACTATTGATGTAGAATCCCTTTTTCCTCATTTCATTCGTAATATGACGAAAGGGGGGTCTACGATTGAACTTGGCCACCCTTCTACTATTTTCATTCTGTGCCAAAATTCAGATGTTGCTTATGAGAGTTAGGAGGAGCAGCTAAAACTTCTGAAATCTATTTTTAAATGAAATATTGAGGTTTACAGTTGACATCAGGTATTTAGGCGAGGTGAAAGTTCCTCTCGACCCTCTTCTTCTACTGCTAGACCTCACCTCTCCGCTTCTATGACGTCAATTAGTGGCTTGATACACTATAGGATGATACCGCAATCATACAGACGGAGATGTATGGTTTGGCTGACTGGGTGGCGCATATGGATTGACAAAATAAAAGCCAATTCGATCATATTCGTAGTTTTTCAGGACATCCAGTTTGAGATGTATAGGAGGAATCAGTGGTTAGGAGATGAGAACCCGATTGTTTTTTCTGTGTACTCTACTCTCCCTATTTGCCTTATGAGAACACCCACCGGCCTATGACAGAATATCAGGAAAAGTAAGAAGGAGAAGGAGGGGGAGAAGATGAGGGAGGTGATGATTGAGTTGGCTACAACTTCTGCTTGGTTGTTTCTTGTTGCTCTGATCTGCTACTGTTACTGCTAGTTGTTTTATTTTTGTTTTATGTTGTAATGTAATTTCATGTCTTATGGAACTCTGTAATATGTTTTTTATTTTATATTTGGAACTCTTATATTGTACTGTGCCTTGTATCTTGGGCAGCTTTTGTCGGTTGGTTCAGTTGCATATTGTCAATTTATTTTGATACTATTATCTGTTATGTTGATGCTGATACTTGTGATTGTTAACTTTTGAGATTTTGTGTCTATGCTTATGTTATACTTCTGTTTTAGTTTATGCTAATTACATTTGTGCATTTAATAATAATAAAAAAATGTGTGGATTTAATAAGTTTGGGGGGATGCAGTGATGTTAAAATGCTTAACCCTTGCATGTAATCAAAACTTAAAATTTTGTTTTCTTTTCTTAAATTGTGATGGATTTGAGTTAATGCTTGAACATTTCGGAACAATAGAATAACATAGATAGATGACATGAGTTCTATTTAGTGTTGACTGACATCGTTGGAACTTGAAGTTTACTACCTAACAAAATTGGTTTTATCCATGTATTTGAATCTAAGATAGCTTTTATTGCTCGGTTAGCTAGTTTCAGTTGGATTGACATACTTAAAAGGTTAGCTTCAGATTAATAGAATTAGAAGATTTTAGTTTATAAGTCCTAAACTTTGAATTCGAAGAAATAATATGACATCTATAGATGTGATGGAGGAATTCAAAATCCTTATAAGTTAATCTATATATGGTAATGCCCTGTGTTAAAAAAAATGGGAAACATTCATTTGAAAAACATATGATAGACGTATGGTTCATGATCAAAAGTAGAAGTAAAAGCAAAATATTATATGAACATTTGGGGAGAAGCTTGAGGAGAGGCTCTATGAAAAAATAGTTCAACCGTCTATTCTATAAGAATTAAAAGTTGATTCATTGATTTTTTTATTCCAATTCAAGCTTCATGTTTATAAACTAAAAATTGATCAATTTGACTTAATAGGGGTTTTTCAAAGTTGATATGTTCAATTGAATTAGTTAAGCTTGTAATCAAAAGTGCTTGAGGAGAAAATAGGGATTTTACTAATTTTTGTGTGGAGTTATTGTTTTAAGGAAAGATTTTGAAAGGAAGCTCTATAGAATGGATTGTTGTTATGTTTATGTAAATTTTATAAGTCTGGATTGAAGAAGACTATTAGCAAATGTTCATCATTTATAAACCCTTTGAAAATTTAAAAAATTAAGTTATGAAATTATTTGAGAGCAAGTAACATGTAAGTTTGAAAGATTTTGATGTGCTGATAATTTTGCACTTATTGTTACCTGTATTTTTATATTGTATATGATAATACTGTATTTTGAGGAAGATTATGTTATTTTTGCATATCGTAACAGGAAAGGGGACGAATGGAAATCGAAATAGATCGAATTGAAGATTGGAGCAAATCTGGCCACTGAGCGCTCGAAAAGACAGAAAGTTGGCGCTGCTTATTGGGCGCCTAAGCGCTGCCATTAGCGCCTAGGCACCGCGATCGCGGTGCCATGGTGTCGGTCTTTTGTGGAAAAATTTACAAGTGTAGCGCCTGACAGTTCAAAACTTAAGTTTGGGGAGAGATGTATAAAATGCCTGCTCACGAATTAAGGAGGCTTTTTTCTTAGTTTTCTTCTAACAAAAATTCTCGAGGGACGAACAAGAAGGGAAAGGGCCAGAAGAAGATCAACTAAGAGAGTAGAAGTGAGGTTTGGGAGGACTTGAGAGACTTGTGCTTGTAACTTCATCTTCTTTCAATTGTGAAGAAAGGCAGACAAGCTTTCTATAGTTTTACTTTGTGAATTGTATTATTTTATCAAATGAATTTATTGATGTGTTCAAGCATAAATAGTGCGTATGTATCTAATTCTCTCTTGGGACGGGGAAGTAAGATTGATGGACGTGAAAGTTTGTGTGGTTTTAAGTGTAAACGTTTCGGTGATGGCTAACTTCCTAGACTTCCTTTACACTTCTTTTTGGCCATTTAATTTGTTAAAATCCATTGAATTTTTAGCATTTGAAGAGATCATAATAGAATCAACTAAGTTAATCACATTAGCCTATGGAAATAGAGATATATCATTTAGGATAATGCAAACTTACTGGGAGAATGATATGATCGAGATAGTAATTGGATTTTTGGAAGTCTAATTTCTAGACAAACTTCTTTATACTACCAGAAGGAGGTAATGTTGAGTTGTACTCTCGTTTGTTACTTTGATTTTCTTTAAATTACTTTCACATTCGAAGGTCTTATTTGAACCATTTAAGGGGAAAAATTTTAAGTACTCGTAAAACCCTTCACCTGCTTTGTTGTTAACTTAGGATTGTTTTTATAGTATTTTCATTAAATTAACATTTCAGGCTAGGATCAACATATGTAGGCTAGAATTTTTCTTACCTAAGTTCATCTCGTTCCCTGTGGGATCGACAACTGGACTCCAATTTCGGTACTATTGATACACCTTGTATGCTTTCGTGAGCAAGCCGTGCTTCACAACACCTGACGCTTGTCACCTACCCCCCTAGTCTTCAAAAGATGGGATGTTATTTTTATCTTATATACTTTTTAAACTTGCGACATGTTTGTTGTTGACCTTTTTTGTTCTGTTTCTTTTTTACTTTCTTCCCATAGTAATAATAATGGACTTTTTAGTCTCAGTGCTAATTCTCAAACCATCAAGTCTACTTTTCAAACTTTTCCTTCGGAGATGCTACCCAAAAGTCTCTAATTTATACTCATTTTGCACTCTATTACTATAGATTTTATTGAACGTCTATCTTTTTATTTTCATTTCTATCAGTTTCAAGTTGTTTGTGGTAATCTCTTGTTTTCACACTGATTGGATTCATGCAATATGTTATTTTTATTACAATGTTATAAATTTAACCTTTAAATCTCGGTTTTTCGTCAATATTTTGTTGTACTCTCTTGTTTGCCCATTGTCATAGTGGTCATAGTTTTTCAACAAAATTTTTATGCTTGCTGTAGACCACCTAACTCAATCCTCCACTTTTCACATAATTTGCCCAATGCATGGATTAGAAAAAAATATTTTTTGTATACTTTTGAATACTACTTTAAACCAGTTCTAGCAAGTCAAATTCATGATTTTATTTCAAAAGATATTACAGAATTTGGTCAGCTCCTACATGAATGCTCAAGCTTGGAATATGACAAATCCTGAATATTTTTTGCTTTTGACAGGCTCTTTTAGATGTCTACACAATCGGAAGAGAATTAGGTAGATTTGATGGAATAAAATTGGGGCTGGTGGGTGATCTTGCTAATGGAAGAACTGTTCGTTCGCTGGCTTATTTGATTTCAAAGTACCAAGATATCAAAATCTACTTCGTCTCTCCTGATGTTGTTAAGATGAAGGTAAAGATTTATCCAAAAACAAACTGATCTTATCACAACTTTCTGAGTCTGCTTGGGTTTTTGGTTGGATGTAAAATCGGTGTAGCATTTGGATTGTAAGGGGGAACTCGAATGCAATGTAGAATTTCAGTGAATTTCAAGTTCACCGTATAGCTCATTTGTGGTGTATTCCAAACATGTAAGACTCAGCCAACTTTCAAATGCATCGCAGAAACTACAACCACTGAGCGCTCTCTACTGCAGCCAGCCATTGCCGCTACTATCTGCTAGCCTCCCGTTGATGAGTTTTATATTGATTTCATTTTACTTTGAATCAAATATAAAATAGTAAATTCTTGCATTTATTTTATCTCTAACGGAACAAATCCAAAATATTTCAAATCTATTAGATTTCAATTGACTAAAGTGTCTAAATAGTCCCCTTATTATTTACATGGGGCCATCTTAGTCCCAAAGTCTACAAAAATCTCAAATTAGTCTCTCGACTCTTTTAATATGAGCTAAAATAGACCCTAATGAGGACTATTCTAGCCCTCATTAAACGAATCTGGGACTAAGTTGACATTTTTATCGATTCTAATAGTTTCCTACATAGAGTT
Source organism: Phalaenopsis aphrodite (assembly GCA_003013225.1). Lineage (NCBI taxonomy): Eukaryota > Viridiplantae > Streptophyta > Magnoliopsida > Asparagales > Orchidaceae > Phalaenopsis > Phalaenopsis aphrodite. Next base: position 2,466,383 of record NEWO01000005.1, read on the forward strand.
GTGGGTTCATTTTGACATTTTTCTCTATTTCAATTATTATCTATTCTTTTTCCGACAAACCATAAAGCCTGGAGGTATATTATTGCCATATCAGCCGAAACGACCTGTTTACTTGTACCTATCAAGCAAATTGCAGCATTTTTCAAACTCAAACTAAATGATTGCTTAATCTATTGTTTTCCTTTTTCAATGAAAAACAGGATGATATAAAAGAGTATCTGACAGCAAAGGGTGTTGAATGGGAAGAAAGCAGTGATCTGTTGGATGTGGCATCAAAATGTGATGTAATATATCAAACGAGGATCCAACGAGAAAGATTTGGTGAGAGAATAGATTTGTATGAAGCAGCTCGTGGAAAATACGTAGTAGACAATCATGTTTTGAATGTGATGCCAAAGCATGCAGTCTTGATGCATCCCCTTCCAAGACTCGACGAGGTTTAATCAAATTCTATTGCATTTTTCTGATATATTCTTGTCATTATAATACCAAGATGTAAATAATACTTTGTAGATTGCACTGGAAGTGGATTCTGATCCCAGAGCTGCTTATTTTAGACAAGCAAAGAATGGATTGTTCATAAGAATGGCTGTTTTAAAGCTTCTACTTCTGGGTTGGAGATGAAAGGAAGTTTACCATCTTACAGAATTGAATCCAGGGGAAATCACCGTGAGCTGAGAATGAGTATGGTTTTTTTTACATGCGATATCCATCTGTTTGGAGTTATATTCTCATTGTTTATTAGCTGATGTTATTTTATTTTATTTTATTTTATCGCATTTAGGGTGGACTTTTATCTTATTTTTGCTCCTCTGGATGAGACAGTCGATTTTTTTTTCTTTTTTTTTTTCCTACAAGAACGTGCAGTAAAGAGATGCAACTCAGTGAACGCTTCTTTATAATAAGGTTAGTCCTGGATCTACGTATTTATTTTTGTGAGAATGCGTTGAATCAGTTAATGATTTGAATAAAGTATATTTGATTTCATTAAATAGTTTTCTAAGTTTAGGTTTGGGATGTGATTTTTTTCATAAATCAAATCTTACAATGAAGTTTTTTTTTTTTTTTTTTTGGCTCAATCCATCTCATATTTGATTGAATATCACCGTTTTATAGTTTTTTTTTAATATAAATCAGGTTACCCTTTCCCAAAAGTGTTCTAGAATGGCACACTTAATTGTGAAATTTTTTATAGAGATTGACCAGCTTTATCAAAAGTTGTCTTTGTGCATTATGAACAACTTTTTTTTTTTTTTTTACTTTCATCAGCTTATTGTTCTTTCCTTCACTTCTAATGCGAGATTAAGATCATTTTTGTCCCATTTATTATTTGGGTCTTAGTTCCAACAGTCACTTCCTGCTAAGGTAGATGGGCCTCTTTGGATTTGGGTATTTATAGTCCACTAGCATTTGCATGGTATGCTTAAATCATACATCATGTTAGAGTTTAGGTTGTTGTGTTGATGTCGAACATTAACTTTATTGTTGATGGTAGGTGTTAGCACTGGTGTCAATAATGTTGTTAGCCTTGTTTGCAACGACAATGTGGTGTTCGTGTTAGCTATATTGAAATGATGGTGAACATTACCACTAGCATTAATGTTGGTGATGACATTAGGCATCAATTTTGTCGGCATTGATGAGCATTGATCTTATTGGCAAGACAGGCTTCGACTTTATTGTTGGCAATTGTCTGCTTGGTGTCAATGGTGGGCATTGATGTTTAGGGTTGGGTGTTGGCTTTAGAGTTGAATCAAGAATTAGCCTGATGACAATGATAGGCTGTCATTATCGATAATGGCAAGTGTCGATATTGGTATTGATAAAGATGTCATCTTTTATGGCTATGGTGGGAGTTAGGAGTGTCAAAAATTGACACAACGATTTGACCTCAAACTGACTAAACAAAATCTAGATGCAGCTTAAACAAATTGATTCTGCAGTCAAATTTGAGATTATCATTGTAGCTCTCGTAATTTTTTGGGTCAAGTTTTGGTCGACTTGCCAACCCAAATTTGATCTAATTGTCTCATATTAAATAGGTTGTGCGGGTCGACTTGCCAACCCAAATTTGATCTAATTGTCTCATTAAATAGGTTGTGCGGGTTGGCTTGCCAACCCAAATTTGATCTAATTGATCTATTTCTTTTTTGGGTCTCCATAAGGATGGATTAGAGCAGAAAATTTTAGCCATTCAACTAGAAGTTAGATCCCTCCATCAAATGATTTGAGTCCCTATTGATCCTATAATATTTTCTTCGACATCATGCTAACTTAAAAATAGCAACTTAATAATATTAATGTTAAATGAACTTAAACTCCTCAAATTTATCTCATATAAATATTATATACCGCAAGCACAAAAGATTTAGGGGTTGTCTGATCCCTTCAATGCTCTTCAAAAATTTTAAATATATTTCATATGCTATTTAGGTTCCTTTGAACTTGCACCGAGGCAATCTTAGTATTATATACATACATACATACATTCATATATACATACATACATATGTATGTATATATATATAGAGATACATACGTACGTACGTATGTACCTATACATACGTACGTACATACGTATGTACCTATACATACATACATATGTACGTATGTACCTATACATACATATATATATATATATATATATATATTATTGGAAAGGCGAACCCAAAGAGTAATGTGTATGATTTGAACCGGCCATCTCTCAGTGAGAAATTATGCATTCAACAATTATATTGCGTAAAAGTGCACATTTATTAAATTTTTTCTATTGAAATATTTATGTTATCATAAAATTGCTAAAAATAACTTTTAAACAATCATAGTATAATTTTGAAATTTTCTGAACTAAACAGAGCATCGTGATTAACAAATTTGCTTCAAGATATATACTTTTAACGGAAGAAAAATGAATCATTATGTTTCTTATAACTTTTAAAGATTTTTTCTTTTGAAATTTTGCATGAATATAATCACAAAGTTGATATTTTTAATAACAAGCTTAGAGAAACAACTGCAGGCTTACTCTATTTTTTCAACATCTGCAGCATACGGAATCCAGTGTATCAAATTTTCACTAGTAATAAAATTTAAAAACATCATTTTTTGAAGATTTCGAGTAAATTTAATCCCACATTTTCACACAATCATGTGCATTAGATCTCTTATTCAAACTTACAATTAAGCTAAAACACGCAACACTAAGATGTTTCTACAAGTTAGGCTTAGATCAACATGAGTAGGGCAGAAATATAGGTATGTTCACACAAAAAAAAGAAATATAAGGGTCGGAAAAAGATTTTAAAAAAAACTTTAAATGAGTCATTAATTTTAAATTTCTTCATTGAAATGACCTTTTTTATAAAATACTACAATCATCAAAAGCAAAAAAAGTTGGATGAATCAAAACAATTGAGTCCACATGAACACCTAATGCTAAAATGAATTTACACAAACATGTCCATAAAAGAACAAAATCGGGAATAACTGAAGCCAACTGCGAAGAACCAACAGTAACTTCTGCTTATCCAGTAAACAGACCATATGTCTCAGCTGTCTGTTAAATTCAATGGCTGATTTTTCACTGATATCCTAAAGAACATCCTTGGGAATCCTAGTATCCAAAAGTATGATTTTGTACTAAGGATTCTTCTTCCTAATAATGCTTGATTGTTTTCTTCCTTACCAGATATTTTCTTTTATGAGAAAAACGATGAAGTGATTCCCTAGCTCTTTGTAGGGTAATCTTTCATGGAGGTTAATTCAGCTCATATTAAAAGAGTTTGAGGATTAACTTGACACTCTTATAGATTCTAGGACAAAAACGGCCAATGTAAATAATCCAAGGCCTATTTTGAGATTTCACTTTCAATTAGTGTCTCCTCGTTCTTGCTTGCTCCAAAGATAACTAAACTGATTGCCATAAAAAAAATTATTAAGATTGGACGACTGGAGTCAGAATCAAGTGTTCGGTTCAGAACTGCAGGGCTTCTTAGGAATATGGAGGGAATCCTCAAGCATGAACGAGAGGTCTGGCATCTGAGCCAGTAACATATCCACTTTGAGTTTGGAAGCATCCAGATCAGATGGATGAGGATTATTCTCATTCATGTCTGAACCGCTGTGTATGGCAGAAGCATTGCCAGTTTCTTCGTTAGTTTGATTTGTCCTGCAAAACATAAAAAGAAAAAACTTAGGCTTTAACAAAAATATAGAAAGAAAGACGCTTGATCATTCCTAAAGATTTTTATATTTGGTTAAGTTCTGAAGCCTGATTGTTGCCCTACAAAGAAAACATGCTATGCAAACTTAGTTCCCCTCATACCTGTGTGCATCTGAATCACCCCCCTGTCTAGTATCGATGACATTTGAACTTTGCAGATCATTTGAAGCAACTGAAAATGAATCCGATTGTATGAAACAACCAAACTCCAGGTCTTCTGCATCTCCCGAGTTCACTTCTAAAGGAAGAGGGTGAAGCTTGTCCCTCGTTAATGATGGCATAATTGACAAATTCCCGGATGCAGTGGTAGAATCTTGCCAATCATCAAACAAGTCATCATCATGGTAATTTAGACTTTTCATATTATTGATTTCATTTGCACTGCTCTGCCCCAAATCATCACAAGTCCTACTGACACTCTCAGAAGTTGTTTCGTCCCTTTCATTCTTAAGATCCCCAACAAAAGCGCTACTAATAGTTTCTACTGGATCAGTTTTCTTTGATGTCAGATCTACATCAGTGTCATCCTTGCTGAAATTATGCCTAATATTTGTGTTTTGATCTGACATTGATATGATAATAGGAGAAAAGCCACTACTACAATTCTGGAAATTATCAACATATCCGAACTCCGTTGCAGCTGCTTCGGAATTCACAGATTGAAAGCCTGCAGAGTTCTGGATAGGATCAATAGGCCTGGAATCTGTTGAAATTGCTTCAGAATTCAAAGACTGGAAGGGGTCAATTTGTTCGGGCTCTGTTCCAACTGTTTCATAATCAACAACATAATGGAAAGGATCCATAGTTCTTGACTCAGTGGTGACTGTAGTAGGATTAGCAGATTGAAAGTCTTTAGAAATGTGCTCAGGATCTATTTGTTTGGACTTGTCATCAAATGTTGCAGAACTAGCAGATTGAAAGTCGGTTTCCCAATCAGCAAAAGCATCATCCAAAGCGCCACTTTTGGCATTAGCAGAACTATTTGCCACGTCTAATGATTGCTGTTCTTCCAAAAAACCAAACTTTTGGGATCCAGAGGATAAATTGACACTAGAAGTTGTTTCATTTCTTGTACCGGACAGAAAAGGGTCCCAATCAACTGAAAATGAGTTTGCATCATAAGTTCTCACTTGAGGTGCACTGCTTGTGGAGTGAGAAGTATTAGATCTGGAGGAAATCTCATTTTTCTGATCAGAGAAAAAATTATCCAAATCAACACCTGATAAACTTACAAGGGCTACCTGAGAAGGAGCCTCATTGCCACTGTTATTATCAATTCCAGCAACTTCTGTAGGCCATCTAAACTCTAAATCCAAAATTTTAGCTAATGTCAACCCACCATTTGGTGAATTCTGGCCCTTACTTGACTCTTTTGATTCAGCTTCCAAACTAACCACTTCCTGAAGCAATACTGATCATAAATTATCCTCCAGTATTTTAATTGCATCCATAGAAAGTAAGGTAGTAGAAAATAAACAGTTGTTATTTGGACATGTACAATAATGCTAATATGGTTGATAAAATCAATGGAAAGGAGTAGTAAGAAAAAGGGCCGGACTAAACCTAAAATTGTTCGGAAAAAAAAAAGAGCGCAATAGATTTAACACCTCATACAACACTAAAACATGGAGAGAGATTATTCATAATCCCAACTCAAAATATTTGTTAAATTTAGTTACATATAAAACACATAAGCATGTAATTTGCTTGCACGAGAATCATATTACAAGAATATCAGCTCCTAAAAAAGTATACAGCTTTTAATGTTGTCAGCTGTATAAGGTCGATAACAAATGACTTGTTTAAAGGAGTTAGGGAGCAGATATTCAATACTAAAAATCCATTCAGAAGACATGAAACTCTGAATTGCATGTCCCATTAAAGATTTAGATCCTTAATGCATAAATGATACAACCCAGTAACGATGATTATGCATGAATGAGTACATGTGACGCAAAACATAGTGGGATGCCTTTTATACCATTCACATTAACATATGTACCTTCTTCAAGAAAGATTTAAAGGAATTCTTTTACACCATTCACATTAACATTATTGATCTGATTTCAAGTTGTTTTCTTGAACAGATAATTTAAGTATTCCACTTTTTAATTTGTTTCAATATTTTGCATAATAGCTTAGGATACATCAATATGATGCAAATTTAGCACATCAAACACAATCTGGAATCAGCAGCGTGTAAAGCAATGCCAAGAACAGCACTTGAGAACGTAAAATGTATTCATAACCTTTTTCATAGCTCTAGTGATACATCAATATGATGCAAATTTAGCACATCAAACACAATCTGGAATCAGCAGCGTGTAAAGCAATGCCAAGAACAGCACATGAGAACATAAAATGTATTCATAACCTTTTTCATAGCTCTAGTCTACTTTTAATTGCAGCAAAGTTATCAAAATTGAGCCATTGAGTGCTAAGAAAATCCTAACTTTTCATGACATGCAATGTGTATCATATATTCACTAGATACTTTTTATCAATAAACGGTATATCAGTAAGAATCCTTGCAAACCAATTTATTTCTCAACTTACAAGGCACACTTGGGCAAGATGATTGCTATCATAAACACTCCAAAACTGCAGCTTTCATCAAGAAACAACCTTAATCTGACCAACCCAATCTTTATTTCCATGTTAATCCTCTTTTGCGTCGTTCAAATTTTAGACCCCTCAGTTATTTAATTTTCAGGAAGCTGACAACATTGTCATATTATGATAATGCCCTTGCATAAACCCTAAACAGCATAACAATATTTTTGTCAACCAATCGGACAAAGTATTATTTAGTCGGCCAAACAGGTAATTAGTAAACCCGAAAAATGGAAGCTCAATTGCCCCTGCCACCATGTTTTTCACCCTCTGTATCTTCAAATTTCTCTACATAAATTTTCTAGCAACAGTAGGCGGTATAGTGAATTGTATCAGAACAAGCAGCCTAATCTACAACAACCCAATCAACATGGCATCTCCGTCAGATGAACGCAAACATCAAGAGAGGCAAAAAGCATTTACCGAACCGTCAAGATCGAGGGATTGGAGCAATTTCTGGTAACCCAAAGTGGAGTTGAAAGAGATCGTCCGGTAAACGCCATCCCCTCTCTGCTCTGCACCACAGAAGATACAGATGGTTGAGTTGATCCCTCTGACAAGTCCTCCATGGCATCTATTACAGCGGAGGTAGTCAGGGAGAGTGGGATCGAGAGCCGCCACGGAATCGGCGACGGATGGAAAGGAGGGGAGATTAGGGTCGCCGGGATCGTAAGAAGAAACGCCGGCGGCCTGACGCAGGCGGATCTTTATGTCTCGGATCAGATCTGAAGGGTAATCCGGCGCCATTAGAGCAGGTTCGTTCTCTCCCTCACTTCTGCAGCCCTGCTCTAAACCTTGCTAAATTAATATTACATGCACCATGTTAGCTTCGTCACGGCAGCTGCACCGCGAACCGCGTGGCCTTATTGGCATCTACAACCTGGTGAAAATTAATGGGTGGTGTTCTTAGGCTTCCCTCAAAAATCACGTGGCAGAATCACGCATCTCAAACAAAGCCTTCCATTCAGTCGTGTCCGAACTTGGTGAGCTCTGCTTGTTTTGTTAGAGTAATATGATTTAATTTAATTGCAAAACATGTTAAAGCAAACAAGTTTTAAGCATAATACCCTGAACGAATGCTGCTCCACAATGAGACGTACAAGCTCTAATACGAATAAATCCTACGATACTAAAGCTCATATTCCAAATTACATAAACGCCTTCAAAGCAAATACAACGAGGCAGTGAAAATTTACGGCCGCTCCTCATAATAACTCTCGGCATTTATTTTGTTTTTATTTCGTGAGAGAAAGCTTTGGAGGGTCGAATTTTCAAAAGACAGATTAAATTGTAGATAAAACACTTCCTAAAGCTTTCAGCCTTATTTTGCAAAAATTTTTTGATATGTGGCTCAATGTTTCTCATAAGCGCAAGTCTCTATGTTTAATTACCACTCTTGATAATTGGAGAGCACTTTCGATAAAGGCTAGTCATTAAAAATTAAAAATTGAATATATAATAGCAGCAAACTTAAGATTTAATTTGTAGAATTCATCACTTGAAGCTTAAAGCAGATAGTGGGTGAATGAAGACGTAACGCGATCAAGATCTCATGGTTTTGTAATTTTGGACCGTCTTGACCTCTGATCCGTGTGGTTTGACCGCTAATTTGTGGTGTCATTGGGTCAAACCACACGGATAAAGGACTTGGGTCACGTCCTTATTGGCGTGCAATTACTTTGATTGTGAAAAAAGAAGTGCATTTGATGTGATATTTGATCATTGTGAGCTGAAGTCAGTCAAAAACTTGTCACTCTTGACAAACTGTTATGGTGAGTGGATAGAATTAGTTCTTAGCTTTTATTGATTTGAATTTTAGCTTGTGTATTTAAGTTGATTACTTTGAAAATATTGATAGAAAAGATTGACCTTCCGGTTGGAATCTTCAATCAACAAGGCCAACATTACGACATTGAATATTTAAAACTTTTATATTTGAAGTGGGGCATATTTAGTTTGTTACTTAAAGCTTTCTAAAGCATAAGTCATGTTGACTCCTATCTTTATAGATAAGAGGATTAGACTAGGTGATTTGGAATTGTAAATTCCTATTTTAGGATTTGGACATTTATTGGAGTTTGCTAGACTTGTCAACTTCACTCCTCAAGAGAGAAATATCGGACTAGTGGGGTGGGATTTATAACTTGCACAACATTCTTGACCAAATATTTAAGCATTCTATATATTAGTTGGAGCACATGTGGGTGTTCAATTTTGATATTAGACATACATACGTGATCATACCATTTTATGACCTCCAAACTATAATGTAATGTTTTAGCTATTTGCACATAACATGATAGCACTTACATATTTGAAATATTGTGGTATTTTACTTGTACATATTTTCAAGGCAACTTTTGAGTTGAAGCATTATCTTTATTGTATAGAAAACTACATTTTTGAACTTTAAAAAGAATTGTCTTCTGTTCGCTTGCAAACACGTCGCAAATCCAATGGTGGTACTTTCAAATCAAACTTAGCTCCTAAATTAGGGGTATTTGAGTTTCAATTTGAGCTTTGCCTTGTGAATTTTGGTACTTTGATTTTAAATTAGATTAAGTCTTGAATGCATCAAGTTATGTTTGAAATATTTAATACTTGAGTCAATTCAAATGATTCAAAATACACATTTAATTTTTTAAATAAATCCAAAATTTTGGATTAATTATAAACCCAAAGTCTTTGTTCTGAAAGCTTAATTTTGGGTTAATTTAGCCATCGAGACTTGAATCTAAAAGTTTTGATTGACTTTTACCTTAAACTTTAAATTTTCATGTCTAAAAAGTTTTAAAAAAGTTGATTTTATTTTTAAAGCCCTAAGAACCCGAATTTTTAGAAGCCCGAGTCTCTGATATTTTAAAACCCTAAGATCCTAAATAATTGAAAACTCAAGTTTACAAGCCATTTTAAAATTCAAAATGAGTCATATTTTATTTATATTATAAGTTTAAAATTTTAGATATCCCGAGTTGATTACAAATCCAAATCACTCAAAAATTCAGGCACCAGATGATGCCAACATTTCCAGCTATCTTAAGAGACAAGCTGGGCAGTGACGTGAGACACTGCGACAGGGGAGCCAAAATATAATTTAACCAGCGATCTTAAAAGAAGCAACAAAACTTCAGTGTACCTGCACAAAAGATTAGATCGCAAACCAATATTCTTCTGTGGTATTTCGTTTTTCCCGAACGGTATTTAATTCCCCACGAACAGATACTCACTTTCCCATGAACCGATATTTTAAAATCCCCTTTTTTTAAAAAATATTTTCCAAATAAGTCTGCATTTTTCCTAGCATGATACTTTAAACTCGAACTTGCTCGAGTGGACATTTTGAAAATTACCCATTTTTGCCCCAAAATTTATAACTTTTGAGCCCCAGAGGCGTCGACGATAACAAAGGTAAATTTGATGAAAGATTGAAATTCAAGCATCAAATCAGTCCAAATGGCACACCAATTAGTTTCAGCTAAGATGGACATTTTTTATCTTAAACTTTCTCCAAACTCATATGCATAGAACTTGACTGTTCCTCATAAGTTGGGAACTAGGACGGCAGAAAACTCCCTACAGGATCTCCAATATAAGGACGATCCTTTATAAAGTCTACGTTAATGCCTTCCATAAGCTTGCCTGAATACCTTTGTTCATCCCTTGTAGATAAGCGAACATCTCAATAAAGCATGCAACAAGTCTCTCTTATATTATCTGGATAACCACCCGGTCGGCTTTCCAATAGAGCATGAATCGAGAAGAAGGATGTCAAAGAGAAAGCTCTTGACACAACTACCAAACAATAATAAATACCTCCGACTTTATTCTTTGATGTAGGAAGCCATAGCATTAAATGCAGCCAGCTTGGCTGAACATAAGCACCAACCAACAATAAATGATCTAACTTTCCACCTTCAAGAGAGGAAGCAATAGCATTGAGGGCCTTTCTAGGCCAGTTGATCCTAATAAATTGACTTGCAGTTTGATTTATGCGTTTGAAAAATAATTGATTTGCAGTTATTTCTGGGTAAATGATTATTTTGCCCTTGATAAATTACTGGCACTTCACCGGAGCATGCTTCCTCCGCCGTCGAAGCAAGATAAACTACTGCAGCTAACAGCAGCAGCCACGATGCCATTACACATATGCATTTCTTTATCCTCCCCATTATAGCTTCAAACGACGCAAATCAGACAGTTAAATTAGAAGTTTTCTATAATTAGAAGCTTCCTTATTTCCAATATATTTATTCTGATTTATTTCCCTTTTAGCTGAATATTTAGATTAGAAATATGTATTATTAAGTTACCTAAAATAGATTATGCAATATATTTTGTACCTAAAATAAATTGTAAGATTATTATTTAATGGAATGAAAGCAAAAGGGAAAGGCATTGAGCTCATTCCAGATTCAGCATATTTTTCTCAAAACTTTAACATGGTATCAGAGTCAAATTATTACCCTAACCACCGATAGTCATCGGAGGACCATCAAGACTCCCTTCCTGTTGGTTTTCTTGCAGATGGGAAGGGAGGAACTATTTTTTTGCCTTAATTTTCGCCCGACTGCTGTGTCTAAACCCCTCGTATGCTTCGTCTGCGCCTCTCGACTGCTTCGGCGACTTCGTTTGGATTGTTCGTCTGCTTGTTTGGGCTTCGGCACTCTCAGACTTGGTCTCTCGGGCTTCGACACTCGTGGGCTTCGGCCCTCTTGGGCTTCATCACTCTCAAGCTTTGGCCTCTCGGGCTTCAACACTCTTCGGCTTTGGCATTTTCAGGCTTCGGCTCTAGGACTTCGACACTCTCGGGTTTCGACACTTTCAACCTTCGACACTCTCAGGCTTCGACACTTTGGGGCTTCGGCACTTTTGGGCTTCGGTATTTTTAGGTTTTAGCACTCTAAGGCTTTGATACTCTCAGGCTTCGGCACTCTTAAGCTTTGGCATTCTTAGGCTTCGGCAAAACTTCGGCTTTAGCACTCACAGGTTGAGAATTTTTTGTCCCGACAGTATTATCAGTTTCTTGTTGGCAAATTGATGCTTCCTGATCAATCAACATTAATTTGAGGGGGAATGTCAATCAAGAAGAACGAAAATCAGACAGTTAAATTAGGAGTTTTCTATATTTAGAATATTCCTTATTTTCAATATATTTATTCTGATTTATTTTTCTTTTAGCTGAATATTTAAATTAGGAATATGTATTATTGAGTTACCTAAATAGGTTATGCATTTTATTTTGTACCTAAAATAGATTGTATGACTATTATTTAATGGAACGAAAGCAAAGGAGAAAGGCATTGAGCCAATTCACGATTTAGTCTGTTTTTCTCAAAACTTTGGCAGGTACAATGCATGCAACTGCACTATGCTCTGTGCTTCTATTGTGCTTCAAAGGCGCGATGAGAATGGAGGCGGGGGCCATCTTCGTGTGATTTACAGAAGAGGCGAAGCATAGAGGAGCCGCTCGGGCTTTAGAGCAGAGGAGATCGTGCGATTGAGAAGAGTCGCTAGCTTCCTCGCCCAGGCTAGGGCGAGCAGGAGAAGGTCGTGGCTAGGGCTAAATGCAAGGTGGTTGAGACACAAGGAATTGATCGCAGCAGAAGGGACTCGATTGCGGCAGTGAGACTTGGCAGGGAGACGCCATAGGGAGGCTTGACGTCAGCAAACCGAAGAGAGCAACGGGGTCAAAGGCTCAAATGAAACGCGGACAGTAGGGTAAGACCTACGGTCCACCTTTAATGTAAAAACGAAACCATTGTTTTTGCAGTCGCGGCCAGAACTCATTTTCCAAATAGACGGTGAAACGCCACCACAGCGGATAAGCTGACCCAAAAACACCCTAAATATTGCCTGGCTGGACACAAGCACCAACTAACAATGAATATTTTGACTTTGTTTCTTCAATATTCTGTCATACGAGTGTCTAAACGCAACCTAGCTATCAACAGATGGTGAGGCCTGGTGGATCCTGTGGCAAAAGTTTGCCAACAGAAAAAGATAGGAGTTTCTCAGGACTTCGCATGTCGCGATCTTACCATCGCTTTACTCACTGCCTCAAGGATTTCAGGTAGGAATGGGGTAGACGAGGGCTCCTGTGAGAGCAATGCAGAAGGAAAAGAAAGATGGGAGTTTTGGGTCTCCGTTGGCCGGCGATCCCGTCAGTGTATTATCCCAAATCTTGGTAACCTAAATTTGAAATTTTTTTACTTCTGTTCAAGTCAAATTATCATGTTGAGTTAAATTTCAAACATTTTATGTAATTAGATTGGTGACAATAATGCTACAATTGATAAGGCTCTAAAAAGTTATTATTAAGGTTTTTAGATTAAATCACATATGCATCATAATAATTCTCCTCATGCAAATCTTGAGATGAGAAAATATGAAAGGAAAACTCAGAGATGTAATGATAAATCTTCAAAAAAAATGAACTTATTTTTGGTTTTAGTCTTACCTATAACAAATATAACCCAAAAAAAAAAGTGAAGAAGCTAAACAATTACAAGTTATATCTCATTAGAATCAAATACTTTTCCATGAATTTATTAATTAATCACAATATTTAAAAAATAATAATCATTCCTCCAATTATTACATAAAAGTTTTCTAAACCTCCTATCAAATCGAGCAAATATTGAGTGCATCGGGTGTACGTGCGGACCGTGATATTTTGGTGGTATTACACCTCAATTCCACACCAATACCACCAATACTACCACAATGTCACGCCAATACCACCGATCCACACCTATCTCATCCGCACACAATATTTTTCCCATCAAATTAATAAGGTCTCTCCCCAATGTAATTCCCCGGCGGATCATACTCGCAAACCATGAACTGTCCCCGCCCACCTCTGCAATTAACGACGGCGCATCCTAGCCGGCGTGTAGCTCGCCATATAATCTGCGTATAATGCCCGCATTCTCGGCCGACAACACAAGTATTAGGTTTAACAGAGTACCATTTTCCCTCGCCGCCCCATGCCGCCACCGCTTGATCTGGCCTCCAACCCGAACCTGATCCCCAAAATATATTCTCACCGTATGGCCCACCAGAATGAACCAATTTGCAGTCGGTGTGTCGTCGTAGTGCATAGCTCTCCGCGTACCGCGTTAGCAGCGGATCCCATTTGAGCAGCGGTAACTTGAGGGATGAGCGAATAACGTTGTGAGGGGCTAAGAATTGGGTAGAAAGGCTGAAGGTGGTGGTGTTATTGCCTGCGACGGTGACGATGATGGTGACGACGACGACGATGAGGGAGACCATGGAGATGAGTTGAGTCATGGTGTGTGGGAAGTGTTTTGGTTTTGAAGAATGGAATTTTGGGAGGGTTTTGTATATAAATATGAAATGTTTATGTTTATTTGTGTTTTGCTGTTGGTGTTTTGATGGGAGCCATGTTCGATGATGAGAACCACCTTAGACTTGGTGAGGGTATTTTGTTTGTTTAATGATGAGCTGATGATTAGCTGACAAATAAAATATTTACAAATAGTTTTCTTTTTTTGGTTTGCGAGGGACTGTTTTGAGATTATAATTATGTTTGGAATGAAAATGGGAAGGCAGCGGGTTTGATTCATGAAAAGTAGTTTGTATCTCATTTGGGGTTATTTATTATCATTTTTTAATTTATTGTCATTAATTCCCCCAAATTCTTATTATTGATAAACTTACATCGGATAGAATAAATTAACTCGATGTGAAATAGTACTATTTTTATGTGCTTGTATGTAAATGCCCCATGCAAAAACGAGCAAGGCTCAATGGGCCTGAGGCCCTGTGCATATCAAATCTGATCCATCGGCCCTACGTTAACACTAGCATAGCAGGAGTTTTTTTAAGGAGACAAATAAAATAATATTTTTTCATGATAATAGAATATTTATTGATAAATGATTTTTTAAAATTATATAATACATTAGAAATGATACCTTCAATTTAAATATTTAATAATAATTTAATATTAATTATATCTTTAATTTAACAATCATATATATAATGGTTTTAAACTTTTTAAGAAGAGTTATGTTTTAAATTTAAATACTTGCTACTCTTTAATTTTTAATTTGGCCACCTCTTTCCTAAAATTTTAATGCTCATATAATGAATATATATATATATATATATATATATATATATATATATATATATATATATATATATATATATATATATATATATATATATATATATAACCCCTTCGAAATTTTTGTGCAATATCTCTTTGCTTCGTTGGTTTTCTAGTGAACTTTATTTCCGTTACTCATATTTTTTGTTACCGTTTTGTTACTATCCAAGCCCAAGAGCCCATAAATATCTCGCTAATTATTATTATTATTATTATTTTGAAAAAAATGTGAGCGCCACACTTAGTTTTATTTAGAGAAAAAAATGAGTTATAAAATAAATACTAAAATTAAAACTTACACTATGAATAAATAAAAAAATAGACAGTCCAACAGTAACTAAAATTTCCTAAGAAAAATAAACATTACAACATTAATAGAAGGGCCATAAAACCAACAAAATTGTAACAACAACAAAACAACACTATAAAAACACTTTAACAACAACAAAACAACACTCCAACAACAACAAAAATTCTCAATGGAAGATATACAATCCACCAGGAATAGAAAGCCCCGAAAAGAAAATAAATAAACAAGTTGTAGAAAAACCAAAGAACTACAAAAAATACATAGAGAAAAACAAAAATAAAAAAGACAAAAATAGGAAACAAACAAAAAAAAGGAAATCAAATCATCAGAACTCAGAACTTACCTATAGAAAAGTATTAAAATTCCTTACTAAAACTTCAAATTTGTAAAAACACATTCAAAACATGGTTGAATTTTCATAACGGCTAGAATTCATCACAACTCAATACCAAGAAGATAACTTAGGAAGAAACATAATAATAATAAAAATTAAAGAAACAAGAAAGAAATAAACAAGAAACAAAACAGATCATTTACATATGCCCTTCTTGTTTCTAATAGAAGCATTAGAAATAGACATGTTTCTAATGCTTTTAGCAATACCAGTATCAGAAGAGGAAGCATTAGAAACAATGTTAGAAGCCATACCACCACCTTGGGAAAATTTATTATTAACAACAATAATCTCAGAAATCTCATGGTGATCATTTTCATGAGAAGAAAAATTATTAGAAGGAATCACATCATGCAAAATAATTTTATTAACTTCTACTAATTGCCCAGCCAAAACCACATTCACAACACTTAAGTTTGTTTGTAATGAAGAAGATGCCTCATTATTAACCATAGTAGCCACAAAAGTATTAGGATCAACAATAAATTAAAATCACGAGATGAGAACGAAAAATTTAAAATAGGTTGAATATTTCTAGTAATTATTCTCATAAAATTGTTTAGTTGAGCATGAGAGGAAGGTGATCTGCACATTTTAAAACCAAATAGTAATGCACTATAAAGCTTAGAATTTTTGTATGATACAAAGCTATTTACATTATTAGTTAAGATATGTGATTATTATTAAAAGCTCAAAGAAAAAATATTGTTCTTGTTATAAAAAACCCGAACATTACAGTGGTTTGGTTTTGTCTAATCATAATACAATCAATCTTATATGTAAATTCAAAACCATGTAGAGGCACGACAATTCTAACTATTTTTTGGCATATTGGTGTACTGACCACCATGGCATCTTAGCGGTTGTTAGAATTAGAATAATTAATTTTTTTTTTCCTTTACTTAATGGAAATTCTCTTTTTGAGAAATTTAATAAAATTATTTTTAGTTCGTTTGATTTCTCTCCTAGTATTAGCATTAGAGTTGTTACTCCTAACTTCTCTTATTTTTTTTTCGTTACTCATTGCATATTCATGAATAATGTTTAAGGCCAATTTTGAATACTCCCATTGGGGGTTACAACATTTTTTTTTAATTTGTTTATGAAAGGGCATGAGTGTTGATGCTCATAAGAATCATCTTATTTTAGCTTATGAGAGCTACCTTGTGATGAAGTGATGCAATTATATCTGGTTCAAAGGGCATTCTGTTAGATTTGCATCAAGCGGCCTTAAAACTATTGGCATCTTATTCATTAGAGGGATTATTGTTAATAAGAAAGTGTGTTTTATCTTTCTTATATTGAATCTCATAATCACCTTTTGTTTGAATGATACTATTCCTATATTTTATTAAAAAAATACACCTCAATGAATATTCTTTTCTTTTGGGTAGAATATTTTATAAATTCTCACTCATGCTGACATCTAGAATCATTAAAAGATTCGACTTAATAGATTCTCACATTGCTACTTAATTTATTTGGAAGGAGATGAATTGCATGATTTCTATGAATTCCACTACTTCTCTTGACATGCTTGCCCAAAATATTCAATTGGTTGTCAAATAAAAAAATAGAAAACAGATATTAAAGGATGATGCACCTAATCAAACTGTTGTGTGTTGGTAAATTTGTGATGATTGAGTGATGGATTAACAACTTAGTGATGTATGGAGATCTAACACATATTCGAGTAAGATGAAATTGAAAGAGAAGATAGCATGACTTCTTCGGTTGAAAACCCAAAATGGAAAAAATCATAAAGTCTTGCCTAGTTGAAATAATTTCACTATGTCGATGTAAGTTACAAAACTTTATCAGCCCTTGAATGACTGAGAGAAATGTTACACAATTTGTACAAAACTTTTTCTAGAGAGGAAGCATAAAGCAATGAGAAAGTGGCAACAAGTGTTGATGTCTTGGCTGATGTGAAGGAATGCCGACAGTAGGGGTTGTGCGCCTGAAAAGAGTAAAGCTCTATTTGTAGATTTGAGTGACTCCCTATGTAAATTCTGCATGAATCTAGACCTCTCAATCAAAAGTCCCAGAGCAATCCCTTTGATCAGATAGCGTTCTATGAGAATTTAACTGCCAAAATGATGTTAGAATCAAGTGATCTTGAACTTATTAGATTCAACCTGATGAGTCACTCAATTTGAATTCATTTGGCCATTCAATTTCTCATCTAAAGCCTTAAGTTGTGCTTAAACAACTTGATTTGACTCAAATCGAACTAATTTTCCTCCCTTAGAGGGAAAGCGAAGCATCTTCATATCGAGGATGGATGGAAGGACGTGAATCGTGTCTAAGTCTCCATCTTTTGCCTTGGGGCCCTCTTATGTGGGCAATGGGTAGGGGACTCTTCTCTAAAGGAAGCGAGGTAGGAGTTATACTCCTTTGTCGATATGTAGTTGTTGGCCAATTCCAACAACTCGGCTAGCATCTTAGATCACTGTAGACCCAAAACAAATTAGAAAAGTCCTTCCTTCGACCCTTCGACTAGGGCGCCATGAGCAATTTTAGGTTTCAGGTCCTGCACATGCAACTTCTCCTTATGAAAGCGGATGATAAATAGTGAAGGCTCTCGCTTTGTCCCTGATGAATTTGTAGAAGGATTTATGAGTTTTTATGAGGCCTTTGAGCTTTTACAAACTGCTCCACAAATAGCCGCTTAAAATTAGCGAAGAATATGATTACTCCCGGTGATAATCCATCAAACCGCCTAAGGATTGACTACTTAGCATTGTAAGAAAGTGATTGCATTTCAGTGCATCGATTATCATCAGCAAACACACGATCAACTCAAAAGTGTCTACTTGGTCGATTGGATCGGTCCTCCTCCTATAGGACTTCAGTGTCGAGATCTTGATCTCTTAGGGGTTTTGTCGCAAAGATTTGTTGAGAAAACACATTCTCGTACTATCAAAGTGCCTTAGCATGCCATAGTTGATTACGGTCAATCGGTGTTGACCCATCATCATCAAAGTACTAGATATTGAACAATATTGTCTTGTCTTATTTATGAAAAAAAATGTATCTATTTGTGAGGAAGAATGTACAATATAAAGATGTTATATATTTGCCTATGTTTTAATGGGATTTGTGCTAAGACATTTCTATTAATTTACATGTATGAGCTTATTGCCTGACTACTATCCGGCTTGGCCGGCATAGCTTCATTGATTTTGGGATGACATGATCAACTCGGTGGTTTGAGCATGGTTAGCAGGGTCAGCTCGATCTGTTGAGCTTGGTTGACATGAGTCGATTGACTGATCTAGTCTTGTTGTTGATCCTTGATAATTGGTGAGTGACCCTAGGACGTCCTCGAACGGATTGGAGATGTTGAGGGATTGAATCATTCAATCGATCAACTTTTCGATAGTGGTTGGCTCGGATGACTCTTTGTCTCGTTTCTAATTGAATGTTCCGGGCTCGGATCATTTGGTTATTTTTTCCTTCATCGGGGCTCATCTGGCTTTGGTCTTGCTTTGCCTCGGACAACTTCACTCGATCAAAAAGTCGGCATTGTAGTCTTCCTTCGATGGGCTCTCCTTCGTCCGACTTATTCCTTTTGGACTTTCAGATCTCCTCGTGATCAGCAATAGCACATTTTTTATGTACAAAAACAAATGGATGAACATATTTATTTCAATTTTAAATATAAATATTATCAGTATTTTTATATGATGTTTGATATTTAAATATTAGTTATGTAAATGCATAAAAATTGTATGGTATATATATGAATCCCCTTTTTTGTAATAATTCAGACAGTCATTAATTAAAGGTGGTCATAATTTCTGCGTACAAACTACAACCAATTCAACTAATTGCCTTGTTGGCTAAATCATATAGGTTTACACCCTAGATTCCAATTACAAATAATTAGAAGTTCGTAACGACTCCATAGGTTTAATTAAGAGAGTCAATACCATGAAGACGACTTATGTAGGTTGTTAATTGCGTCTAAAATGAATTTGCCACGAAAAGTATAGTTTCAAATGCCCAACCACCATTTACTAATGTGAATGTTTTCTTAAATATAGTTTGTTAGTCAAAAGGTTAAGTAGGTACATCAATTTTAAATTACAATCATTGATGCCTCGTCAATAATTTGTTTATCAAGCATTAATCTCGTATGACGGGTCTCCCAAAGTTAAATTTAAGATTATACAGGCTCTGATTTCATCAAGTTTATAGTGAAACTGACTGTCTCAACAAGGCGAACCCAATGATATCAAAATTAGTTCAATCTAGGTCCAATCAAGCTCATGTTAAGCCATTGAAGTACATTTGGATGCTTTGAATCATCAATTGATGGTCAAATAAAATTTAAATTTGACATATTTATAATTAAATCGAGCATCTCAACAAGAGGAATCCAATAAGCCTAAGCTTGCTAAATTCTGAGATTAACAAGACACCCATAATCATTAAAAAAAACTAACTATAATCAAATGGGGTCAACAATGACCATCGATCAGAAGGTTAGCTAAGTTATGCACAGAAAGACCTAAATGTCTCTCTCCAAAAGGTGAATAGACCTCCTATCTTCACTTAAAGGAGGAAAAGAAGACGAATCCTACAGTCTAGTCTTGAGAGAAGATCAGGCGATAATCAATGGTCTCTGTAGCCACCAATCACTATCGATCTCTGTCTATCGGCCACAGTCAACCACCATCAGTTGACCATCGTTGACTATCACCAACTATCACTGACCATTGTCCCTCAGTGACCCCGGCTTACAACGGTTGTAGTCCCAATACAGTTGTCGCGTCTAACATATGTATTTTCTTTGTGTTGTATAAAAAATAAGTATAATTCTTGGTGAGATTTTTGTGTTTGACGTTAAATTATTATTTTACCATCTCAAATTTTCCGCCACACGATATGAATTTTTCTGCTTTGTCTTATTTTTATTCATATTACTAACAAAAATGGTAAACACATGTATAATCATTTTTCAAATCAAACTATTAAATTATATTTAGCCATATTTTTCGTTAAAAAGACAAATAATTACTATTTTTTTCTCGCTTATTACTTTATTATTGCTTTAATAAAGATTTTGAATTTCAACACTAAAATTTGATTTATTCGTTGAATTTGAAGGCAGGTTGACCTTGTCTTATCGTAAAACACAAGGTTGACTTGATGAGATTTAAACCCTTTTTAACTTGATAATTTCCAGAATTAATGTGTCCCTACACAATCCAGGCACCTTGGTAGCCAAAACAGCAAAATTCCTGGGGCAAGATAAAAGAAAGGGTTCATGGATTGGGTTTGCCTGTACGTCGCTCATAGCTCCTTTTGCTTAGGTTGTCGCATCCAGTGATATAGAGACCTGATTTCGCTGCTAAGGTTGTTGAGGTAAAGTCTCGATTAGAGATAAAAATAAAAATGGAATTAGATGCATTAAGAAAAGACATCGGGCACACTTGAGAGAGAAACAACCAGCATAGGAGAAAGTTAAGAAGGAGAAAAGACGATAACACTAAGATGATTAAGACTGTTTTTATTTATTTTTGTTTATATGACATCTGAACATGTTACTCTTATGTGCAAATAATATATTGCGATAATTATTTTTGTGTTTAATTTTGTGCTAATTCATATAGTTTTAGTTTAATAACTGTTTGAATAGGTAAATTAGATTTTGTGATATATATATATATTATTGGATTTGTATCTGTGTTACAATTGCATATGTGAAAATTATAATGAAAGAAAAAAGCTTTTTATTTTTTTTGCCTATGTACATATTTTCAACAGCGAGAAATCGACGGACATCCTATAAATTATTAGTCTTATGTGTGA